>JAXGGA010003363.1:0-104112 GCA_038373865.1 Uloborus plumipes | reverse complement strand
TATGTACTGTTTGATGTGTGCATGTTTATTTATTTATTTCTTTTAAGAGAAGAATGGTAACCTTTTGCACATAATTACACGTTACATTTTGACCATCAACTAGAGAAACGTACATTTAGCAAGAAAATAGACTGCAACATACGCATGCATTTCAGTACAAAATATTTGAGTATTATTTTGAACCTCGAAATAAATAAATCAATAAATAAATAAATATTTAAAAAAGTTAATAATTAAATTACTAAATAGTTGTTCGCTATAATGAGAAAATAATTAACTTGAAAGTAAGAATATTTTATGTTAGCTGCAGAATGATTGAAGTCTCAAAACTTTTTTTTAATTGATAGCTTTAATCATCATTTAAAATACTATCAATACTTCCAAGCAATAAATACCGTTTTAGACAGCTGTTTTAATTTTTAAAAGTTTTAGTTCATATTTTAATGTTGAAACAGTAAAATTTTTATCTGAAAGATATTCCCTTAAGATGAATTTAGCTTTGTAAAAAAAATATCTTCCTCATCGCGTAAGCTCTAGCACGTTAATCGAATAACCGGAAGTAAAGAATACCAATTGTACATGTTGCGCCACCTAGCGACAAAGTTTGTCCCAAACATACCCTATATCGTCAAATGATTGATAAAAAAAAATGAGTGGCGGACTCTTGGAAAAGAACTTGGAATTTGATATTGTATCAATGCCTCGATATAGAATAAGAATGGTGTTCGATGATGAATTTTAGAATGATCAAAAGACAAGAAGGGCTCTTCCAATGTCATCAAAAGTAAATTCTGAGTACATAGAAAGCCTGGAAAAAGAGAAGAAAAAAAGATGTTAAACGAAACTATGGCCAGGGCTATTGAGGCAGATATGTTGGAAGAATCAGATATTAATGTGACAGAAAATTTTGCAAAAGGTGATGAATACATGCAACCAAGTTCTTCGAGTTGCTATTGTGGTCAGTTAAAAAGAGAAAAATAGAGGAAGATTTTGAAAGACCAACTTTCATTAATAAACAAACGCAAACAATCTGGGATTCACACTGCAATTGGCCAATTTGCAGTGTTATTAAAATGTCTACTGATAATCGGTCAGCATGTTCTAAAGAAATCGACAGTGATATACTATCAACAATTGTAAAGCTAATGGCAGAGGCGGATTTAAGTTCAAGACATGCCATCAAGGCTGTTTTGATAGTTGATAACAATCTTTTCGGACAGAATTTCAAACTACCAAACGACATGAGTCACCACTCTGAAGCATCTAAAGACAAAGAACCTCGACAGAAGCCAAGCATAGATCCTTATCGTCTTCCTACAAGACATTCGGTTATTGAAGCAAGGTCATTAATTTCTTTAAGAGCTGAACAACAGATTGGTATGGCCCTGCTATTAACAGATGATGATGTCCAAATGCTGGATCGTACATCACGAGCAAGAATAGGAAAAGTTATGGCACTACCATTGCATATAAATGACAAAGTACATGTTTTACCCTTACACAAAGTAGCCAATGAGAAACAAAGTAACCTTGTAAAACTTATAGACTATCAATTTGAAAGCCTTGCAGTGCTGACTAAAACTGAAAAACAGGACTTATGGCAAAAGATAAAAGCAACAATGTCCGATTTAACAAGTGAAAATGAAGGTTTGGCAAAAGCAGTATCAGAGCATTTTGGAATTACGTATATTCCAGGACAGCTATTTTGTACGGTACACACAGTGCTTGCTTGGGACGAATCGATTAAATCGGTTATTCGTACAATTGAAAAACAAGTTGGATATGACAAAGTACTTTGTAACACAACTTATATCTCATCCGAAGGGGCACAATATGTTGCTGTGATTGAAGGAATTAATGCATTGCTAAAATTAATAGGACCAGAGCATTCACAAAAGCCTTGGAACAGATAATTTCATTCACAGAATTTATTGAAAAAAAGGAAAAAGCAATTTAGCTTTTGCTCTAAAAGATCGTAGATTTGGTAGATTACCAGCATGAACTGCTGTAGCATTGTATCACTGGAATGATGTTAGTACATTTTCAGATCAAATGAATATTAGAAATCAACTGGCTTGTGTAGTATATTATTTTATGCATAATGACTTCTTCAAATTTTTCTTACTACCTATAGCACTGATTGGTATACACCTTACAGAACCACATTTGAGATTAGTTCTTGATAAAAGAACTAATTACATCACTCTCCTGAATGTTTTCCCTAAATTGCACAGTGAGTTGTCTTCTCCCACAATTGTCTACCAAATCAGAAAGGCAGGGATAGAAAGCTTAAAAGAAAAATTTTCTGTTGATGTGTATACAAACGAATGGATGGAAACAATACAGAAAGAGTTGGAGGAAGCTGATGAAGATCTTATTAACAGTATTTGCCAGAAGATGTTATGTGCCTGTGGAATCGCATTTGCTAGACAGAGAAGGGGTGCATTTGAGTTTGGTAATTCAAACAATCATCAATTTCCTGTCCGGCAGCAAATTCTGGAGCACTTGCTTGAAAGTGCACCAACCCATAATATCTCTACAGAAAAACTTTTTGGAGATGTTGATAAACGTTTAAAACATTCTGGACCATGTGGTTTTGCTGGGGTTTCCGAGAAAATAGTTATTACGCATTCAAATGACTTTGTGTTTCTTGATCATGAATGGAGAAGTAAGGAGTTAAAAAAACTGAAAAAAGAAACTTATGAACTTAAAATAATTTGGAGCTTATCCCAAAAACAGAATCTTTCAAACAGTGTGCATAGCACAGACATTGACACAGTGAAGATAATACAGGAAAGAAAAATGCTTACCATAAAAAAGGAATTTAGACTTAAATACAGCATTATTCCAACTAATTATGAAGAAATTGAGGAAATAATAAAAAAAGTCAACGATGAAGGTGAAAGTGCAAAGTTTTGAAATTACTGGTAAAAATAGCTAAAAGTGATTTCAGAAATTTAAAACAAGACCACATACTTTTCAAGCAACGAGGGTTAAGTCCTGAGACAATTATGAGCAACTTAAAGGTCCTATATGGCCATAAAGTTGATGATGTTACTGTAACTATTGATGATATCAGAGCTGTTTTATGTAATACATCTGATACAAATGCAGAATCTGTAGATGATCCACTGCCATTGCAAGATGTGTCTGAGAACGAAATGGTTGCTGCACTTTGGGATGGAGAGTGGGGTGTTGGTCAAGTCATAAGCAAATTAGATGAAAGCACCGATACATACAGGATAAAATATATGAAAAGGGTTAAAAAAGATTCAAATTTGTATTGGATATGGCCAGTACAAGATGACATACATAAAACCAAAGGGGAATAAATCATCATTATTCGGCCGATAATAGACGTTTCCGTAGATGTTTCCTCTACAAGAACAATTATTTTTGAACTAATTAATCATGTTTTAATTAATAATATAGCAAATACAGACTGTGGCAATATTTAACTTAGATTATATCACCAAGGAAAGTTAATCTAACATTTTTATTTCCTTATTGTTGTTCAAAATGTTTTCGAAGCAATGCAAAATGAGAAATAAAACCAAAATATAAAAAACACCCAGAGTTTGGACAATTATTGAGATATTCCAAAAAAATTGCTTGTTATGTCACCTTTGTATAACATTGTATCATCCTAGGGGTTCAATGTTAAATTCAGAAAAACATCTTCCCCATAGCAATGCCCTCCCCCCCCCCCCCCACAATTATATGACTAAGCTAGTTGGAATTTAAAATTAAGTTGAGAAAAAGGGAGTTAGTGTTAGGAGCAATAAGCACACTGAAGAGCAGTGATCTAACAGCTTAAATTTATTTTTATTAACAGAAATAATTTTGTTTCTTAAATTTATGTTACGAATAAATATATGTTTTACATCAATATATGTACTTCAGATTTTTTTTCTCAGAAACTAAATTAATTTATAAACATTAGAAGACATAATTTCATTATAGCTAAAATCAAATTAGCAAACTAAAATATTTTAAAGATATTTAATAAGACAATTTATGATGCAAACCGTTTTAGCTCAACAGACATGTCATAAGGACCCATTTTAAGGGTAAACATATATTCATAACACACTTTCACACACAGAAGAGGACAATGGCTTCCTCTGTGTGTGTGGGTAATGGCTTCCTTTATACCAGCACCATTAAGCTGAAAGACCGAAAAAGCAATTTGTGCTTGATGGCTTCCGTTTTTACCAGCACCATTAAGCTGAAAGACCGAAAAAGCAATTTGTGCTTGATGGCTTCCGTTTTTGACAGCACCATTAAGATAAAAGACCATTTTAGCTCAACACACATGCCATAAGGACCCATTTGTAGGGTAAACATCCATTCGTAACACACTTTCACACACACAGAGGACAACGACAGGAGAGAGAGAAAGAATGATGCCCGAGCCGGGATTCCAACCCAGGGCTACCGCATCACGGTCAGATGTCTCTGACCACTAAACAAGGTGGCCGACAAATGAATACATAAATGAAACTTACATTAACATCTTCTATATAACACAAAAGCAGCTTGTCTTCATTTACGCACAAAGCCCACTCCAAAACATTTGCTTTGCTTTCAGGGACCAAATCAACCCAGTTTTCCTAGGGGAAAAACAATGAACATTACATTTAAATAAAAATAATTTATGAAGAACTAGCAGAATAGTTAAAAAACCATATGGCTTAAATGAACTCTTGGTCAAAATATTTTTTTTTAACAAAACATTAAATTATGTGTAATTTGAAGAAAAAAACAATAACATTTATAAAGAATTTTAGATAAAGGCATGTAAATTTGAGCGTCTATTACAAATAGGATATACAGGGCCTCTAGCTATGTTTAAATAATTTAACTTATGTGTACATTGCACAATTATATGCGATTGTAAGAACATTTTCATTCTTTAAAGAAACGAACAAGCTGCTTTACATTAATTTTTCAAGCTTAACTAACTTTTTCAATTCTACCACTTAAAAAAATATTAATGAACAAGCTGTGGTGTGTTAAATATAATGAAGGGCAAAAAAGATATAGCAGAAGCCACAAATATTGCACAAAGAGCACAGAGTAACTAGGGCTAGGTAATGAGCAAAGGAAAGTATATGCTTGATACTCAATGAATAAAGAAATAGCCATAAATAGAGTAACATTATTAATACAGAAATGCCATAAACATACTTAATGTTTATAAAAACTTTCAAACAAGACACAAATTAGTATGCATCTTCTACTTATCCATATAATATTTAACTAATTGCTGAATTAAGAAGAGGTAACAACAAAACTTCAGTTCTTAAAAACTTTTCCTAACTTAAGGTTACAAAAATAAAATTAGAAAATCTAACTACAAAGACAATCTCTGAATCTTTCAAATAATATCATTTTAGAAATTTCATGAAAATTTCTACAAATACATTTTGTTCTCTATACCTACAGCTATTGAATACCTGAAAAGAGAAGAAAATCAAATCCTAAGAGGATGTAAACAATACCTGTATTTCAAAAAGCATGCAAAATAGGATAACAAGAAAGTGGAATTACCAAAAATATGCCAGAACTACATCATTAATAAGTTCCAATACTTAATAACATAATTAACTGATACGACCACTAAATATTCAGAAGGCTAAAATTTATTTCAGAAATTTGATTTCGAGTAACTCAACAATTTTTAGAATCCAATTTATTTAATTAAAGTGTTAAAACTTCACTTTTTTGTATTCTACAACCAAGATTGAAAGTCTTTATTTTCTAAAATGTCATTAAAAATGAAGATAAACACTTGAAAATCAATAGTAATTCTTTTACGAGTGGTTGAAACAAACTTTGATGCAAAATTGGATTCAGCTTTTCAATTGGGCGAGGCAAAATCAAGAATGTGCAAGTCCACAAACACAAAATATAAACTATCAGAAGTACTTAAAACCAAGATAAACTCAAAATTAATGATATCCAAGAAGTACAATCACATTCGGAAAAAAAATAATAAAGCAAGCGACTTTAACAGAATTTGGAAGCATATGCACCCACATTTCAAAATTTAGATGTTCGTTCTCAGGAGCGTTCAATATTAGTTTACAAACAGCTTTACTGTAAAGATATCTAAGATGTTCATTATTCTACCAGCTACTGTTACTCTTTTTACTGCTCAGGGATTTTTTCATGATTGATAACTTTTTATGAAAATATAAATTTTCCATAACTTCTGCAGGTCTGAAATTTGTTATTTTATTCTATGACTCTTTAGAATTTCCAGGACTTGTAGGAACCCTACACTTCATTAATAATAATTGATTTAGAATACTTTATTAGCTCAATTTTGCTCTTATTCCATTACTGAATGATTAAAAAAAAAATAAGCGGGGATAAAAAACCAAAGCTGGGTGAAAGTTTCAAATGAGTGTCAATTCCTGCTGTCTGATAAGTGCAAAATTAAAGGGGACATCTTCCGGGACACATTTCTTCAAAAATGTGATACTTTCCTGAATGATAGGAAATCACAATGTAATTAATCAAGTAGATATAACTGGATTGTTTGCAACTAAGAACCATAAATGATTTTTTATTATTGGTGAGCAAATGTATGGTTTTACTTTGTGAGCAATGTTATTTATCAATCAATTCAACAACTTTAAACGGCAATGAACTATACCTTTAATGGAAAATGCAGTCTAATTTTAGATGCCAAGTGGGGTAGCCACCAACAGTTAACTTATTTCAATGTTTATTCAGTAATTTAAAAACTTATTCACAATATTTGTATAAAACTACACGATATTTGTATAAAACTACTCAAATCATTTTTTAAATGCAGCATTAGTTGCCAGATAGTTATTCGTCGCATTTTTATGCAAATCAGCAAAATAAAAATGAGTAACTCTTTTAGACTCTAATTCATTAAATCAACAGAAAACTAAAGAAGTTTATATTTTTAAACAATGGAAAGTTTTATTTTTAAGTATGACTTAGCTATTTTGCAAACTTCGGTTTCATGTGCTGGATGCTCAAATTATAAATGAATGCTAAATAATTAAATGAATTTCAAACGCTTATTTCCTACTTTTATAAAGTTTACAATTGTAATTATTGAAAGTATTTCAGAAAAAGTAGATACAATCTTTACAAAATTATAGAAATACAAAACTTCTTTTTGAAACTTATCGCTACAGAACACAATATATTTTTGGACTAATTTTCAAGTGTCAACATTCAACTAGGAAAATGGATGATATAAAATAAACTAATAGCAATATAGCAATGATTTAGAAAGATTATTTATACAATTACAAAATAAAAGATTTTTTAAAATAACAATGCTAATTTTCATGTGGAATTGGTGCTTTTTTTTTTTCTAAAAATCTTAACTGAACAATAAGTTATAAAATCTAAGCTTACCTCTTCAGGATGCTCTATGTCAATATTCACTAACCGATAAAGTGGAGCATTTCTATCTGTATGCAAAGTAAATACGGTTCCTGTATTTGTTACATAATTGTATTCTGCTTCAAATTTGTCTACAAGGCAACGAAATGGCAGTATTCCTACAATAATTTGAAGAGTATTATAAAAATTCAAGAATAATTAACAAGTTCATATATTCTGCTCATAAGAGATAATATTGCAGCATATACTCAAAGTAACAGTACGCTAAACTTGAAAAATAAAATTGTCTGAGCTGCACATTAATGTGGAGTGAAAAAAAACATCAATCTGACAAAAGCTAAGTAATAGTGGAGTAAAGTTGTACTTTGTATAGATATTAAGTCGTGCAAAAGCATTTTTATAACAAAAAATATCTTGAAAGTCTGCTTTTGGTTTGAAATTGATCATTGTTGCAAAGCTGTCAAAAATTGCAATTATTTTATCAAATATCAAAATTTTAAAAAGTTAAGTAACAGAACGAAAAAGTTGCCTTTTGTACAGATATTTTGTCATGCAAAAGCATTTTTGCAAGAAAAAAATATCTTAAAGTTCCGCTTTTGGAATTCGGAAGGTACGGCATCAAGAGCCATTTCTTTCATATCCTTACCCAGAATCCCAATTATTAGTGGAGGCTACGTGTTTTCCTAATTTTGCCTATCGATGCGCCAACAATTGAGTATTTATTCAACAGTTTGAGAATTCATTTAGTGATTTGTAGTTTTGGTGTGAAACTTATGTAGCTGTTGAAAGTTGGTATCATAATTTCATATGTTCATGTTAAAAATTTGTAATACACCATGAAAAAATTTACAATTTGGTGCAAATGTCATAAGTTGAGCAGAAAGTCAAGTCATCTTTTATTACGTCAGAAATGTTTTTACTAGTGAGTTTTTGTGCATGGAAACAGTGGCGTAGCTAGGGGTTGGCAGGAGTGGCTCTTGCCACGGGCGCAGCAGCCAGGGGGGCGGCATTTTGACTGATTAAAAAAAAAATGGTCAAGTCCAAACAGACTAAAAAATGAAAATTTGATTGACACCCCGAGCAGCGCAAACTGCGCCCCCACGCTACAAGACAAAATATTCAAAACGTGCAACTTTGCTTTGGTAGATTTATATGGGGCCTGGAGTCTGTACAATAGGCTGATCTGAAATCGGCTCGTCTTATTCACTTAAAAGAGATAGAAACAAACCTTTTCTCTCCGCTTCTTTCCAGCCGTTTTTTTCACTATATCACTTTAACTTATCAATTACATACTATACTTCAGAAATAACGTTCTATGATTTTTAAAATCGGCGAGTTTTTATAGAAAACATTTCGGACGCAGATTCTTGGAATGCAATTTTATGATGACAGATAGTAACTCCTCTGTTGGTAATAATTTTTCTGTGTCGAAAACTAGCGAGAGAATAATATGTAAAACTCAAAAACGGGAGGGGGAGGTTTCTAAAAACGACTATTGCAAATTTCGTGATTTTAAAAATTTATAACAACAGCCTTCATTAAATGAAGATTCTAAAAATGAGTAACGTAAGTACAGCGGCTCGCGATTTTGAGCGAGTAACTTTGTCAAACACTGATTGTGCTTCGATAGCTTAGTATAGAAGGTTCAAAAAAAAAAAAAATGATAAATCTTTTTTTAGTTAGTTTCGATTTCGTATTTTGGAATTTTTTCTCACAGTCGCAGGTGGTCGCAGCCAAAATGTTTTTGTTTAGTTACAGGAAGGTTCAAACTATTTGTCCACATAGCTTTAAGCTCACCGGAAGCCGCCGATAAAAGTATATGCCTCAATATATTTCACAATATTTTTTCGCAATTACTTTTTTTTTCACTTCGGATAATTTTAAATTTTTATTAATTTTAATTATTATTTCTGGTGTTATGCATCCTATAGGTGTGAAAGACCAATATGCAATGAATTTTTATAAATTTAAGTTCGGATTACTGAACGTATGAATGAAAACTGCAGTATAGAGTCACGTACAAAATTTATTGAAAACGTAATTGTTCAATATTCTAGGCTTATTTTCGGTAACATGCATGTTTTTCCAAATAAATCTTATGGATTATGTTACAACTCAAGGGCTAAGTAATTACGGCATTAAAATTTTTCTAAGTTCAAACTTTGAAATCCCTATTTGTTCCGCCCTTGAACCACTGCACGGCGGGTCTCTAGAACACTTTAAATACTTAGAATGAAAAGTATTTATTCACAAAAAAATAATCAGAGGCCACATATAGCAAACTTTTGTTTTGCCTGTATGCAAAGAAGTCGTATTTATTAAGCCAATTTAAGATTAATGATGCTTTTTATATTTTCTTTCATTTCTCCTAACTACAATAGAATCAATGTTTTGATTTTTATTTGAAATTATGGTTATTTTATACATTCTTGTAGTGTTTTAAAACAAATTCTATTTAAAATTGAAGCTGTTGTGTTGGGGGGAAAAACACACTATGTTCAATAACGAATTGCAAGAATTATTTGTTTTTAGAATTTATGTGAAATGATGGGGAAAGGTAGGAATGCCCCGAACTAAAGTTGTTGGAAAGACAAAAATTCTCAAATTGGGAAACAAAACTTGTAAAAAATAAAACTTGAATTTTACCCAATAATACAAACAAGCAGACATATCATGCACACATAACATGAGGGGAACAACTGAGCATCGTTAAAAATGCTGAGTTAAAAATGCTAAACCTCCCATCCGAGCAACCTCTATGGGGGGGGGGGGGGGGGGGGGCGCAATTTTTCAAGTTTGCCACGGGCGCTGGGCCTCCTAGCTATGCTACTGCATGGAAATAACAATTGATTTATATTAAAGCTAATATTTTTAAGGAAATAACTTCTAATACATTTTTTTTCTTCAGAGTATTGTAATGTTATTCAATTTTGACGCTGTATTGGTTAATTGCAAGACATATATGCATTGTGCAACATTTTAATATATTTTGGAGTTTAATTTGGCAAATAATTCGCACAAAAAGCGAACTTCTTAGTGCAATTACATCATTTTTGAAATTTTTTGATTTTAGATGAAATCATTACAACTTTTATCAGTTTTGATACAATAATGGTCAATTTCAAGGGGTGAGTGGACTCTCAAGATTATTTTTGTCATAAAAACAATTTTATATGAACAAGAGGCAACTTTACCGGACTATTACTTGGCTTTAATAAACTTTTGATTTTTGATGAAATAATTGCAATTTTTTCAATTTTGATGCAATAATGGTCAATTTCAAAACAAAAGCGGAACTTCAAGAGATTTTTATTGTAAAAATGATTTTGCATGACAACATATCTATACAAAAGGCAAATTTTCCGTGCTATTACTTAACTTTTTTAAATTTTTGATATCTGAAAAAATAATTGCAATGTTCCACAGTTTTGACACAATTATGAACAATTCCAAAACAAAAGAGGACTCTCAAGGTTTTTTTGTTACAAAAATGCTTTTGCATGATTCAATATCTATACAAAACACAACTTTTCTGCACTATCATTTAGCTGTTATCAAAGTTTGATTTTTTCACTACACCCTACTGTACATTAGAGTGTATCATAAAAACTTTTTTTTTTTGGAAATTCAAAATTTCAAGTTAATAAAAAGTCGTCATTTTTTTCAAATAGATACCAAAAAAAAAAAAATGTTTTGAAATTGAAACATATTTAGGTATGATGGGATTACTTTGAAATTTCAAGTTTTTTAGTCAAAACAATTGTTTTTAAATAAATGTAAAAATTGTGTGCAAAGCAAAAGTAATTATTCAAGTGCACTTAAGGAGTAATCTATCAATAACAATACATTAAAGCTAAAATTTAACTTTAAGGTTTCCAGAAATAGCTATGAGAAACCTCATATTTTTTGAGTCAGTCGTATTTTTAGAATATTTACCAATAGAGTGTGTAAATTATGTGTAAAGCAAAATAATTATTTGAGTGGCAAAAATGGACCAATCTCGCTATTTCAAAGCGCTGTACTTCAATGTTTGTACTACTAATACAAAAATAAAAATTATTCTGTAGGAGGGTTAAATATTCTAAAAATATACTGACTAGAAAAAAATTGAGGTTTTTCATAACTATTTCTGAAAACCTAAAAGTAAAATTTTAGCTCCAATGCATTTTTTACTTATACACTGCTTGACATTGAAAATGCAACACCAAGAAGGAGTGGTCAGAAATTCATGCAAATTTTACCGTAGACGCACGTCACTGAGTTATGCAAATGATATGAAATGCGCAGCTCTCTGACGCACGTGAAGTAAGATATAAGAGAATGAAGTTGAAAAGTGGGCTATGTTCATGTTGGTTTTTCTGCCAGACTAATTATCGGAGAAATTTGGCTTTTGTCTCGAAGGATACGTGTGATAGGAGGAAATGCCTCGCCATCCTCAACGAAGACACTTCCAGCATATAGACGACTTTACAAGGGGTATGGTGATCGGACTGAGAAGGGGAGGTTGGTCCATACGTCAAATTGCAGCTGACACCCACATGGATGCAAGCACTGTGCATCGGCTGTGTCGGAGATGGTTGGAAAGAGGAAATGTAGCCACATTGAGGGGTGCAGGTGCAGCCAGAGTGACGTCAGACCGCTTGGATCGACGGATTCACCGACAAGCTGTGGCGGACCCGCAAGTCACTTGTACGTCGATTCTGCAGCACGTGCAAGGTACCCTGGATGTTCCTGTGTCGACCAGAACCATTTCCCGTCGACTGGTTGCACGTGGCCTGCAATCACGGCGCCCGCTAAGAAGACTGCCATTGACCTCACAGCACAGACTCCAACGTTTGGAATGGTGCCGGACCAGAGCGACGTGGATGGCAGAATGGCAAACCGTAGTGTTCTCAGATGAATCCCGCTTCTGTTTGTCCAGCGACAGTCATCGCATACGTGTGTGGCGTCGACGTGGAGAAAGATCGAATCCGGCAGTAACTGTGGAACGCCCCACAGCGCGACAACGTGGCATAATGGTTTGGGGCGCTATTGCATACAATTCCGTATCACCTCTAGTTCGTATTCGGGGCACTATGACGGCCCAACGATATGTAGATAATGTACTGCGGCCGGTGGCAATCCCCTACCTTCAGGGTCTGCCAAATGCAATTTTTCAACAGGATAACGCCCGGCCTCACAGTGCTCGAATCAGCCAACATGCTCTACGAGGTGTACAGATGCTTTCCTGGCCACCATACTCTCCTGACTTGTCACCAATCGAACATGTGTGGGACGTGATTGGACGCCGTTTGCAGAACCTGCCACTGCCTCGTTCAGAGGACGAACTGTGGCAAATGGTTGAAAGGGAATGGAGTGCCATCCCTCAGGACACAGGCTTATTGACTCCATGCCTAGACGTGTTTCTTCGTGCATCGCTGTCCGCAGTGGTCCTACTTCTTACTGAGCCGACGCCGTCCTCGCTCTAAATTTTGCTTATTTATTTTGAAATAAATATCACTTATTGTTCCATGCTGTCTCTGTATTCTTATCAAATTTCATCAATTTCTGACCACTCCTTCTTGGTGTTGCATTTTCAATGTTGAGCAGTGTAGATTATAACGTAAGTAGTCAATTTTTGGGCTTAAATAATTGTTTTTACTTTACACATAATAAAAAGCCAGTTTTTGCTAAAAAACCTTGAAACTTCAAGGTAATCCCAGCAGACCTAAATGATTTTTTTTTGGTAACTATTGGAGTATAGTAATAGCTTTTTATCAACTTGAAATTTTGAATTTCCAAAAAAAAAAAAAAAAAATGATACACCCTACTGTACAAAAAAATTTCCCAGATCGTTTAGCGGTAGTGCGTAAAGGTTGTAAACTGCCATCACTAAAATGTGTGAGATATCTTTAGGTTCTAGGTCAATATCTTCTGTCGCCTCAAAGGGACGAAAGTTCCGTAAATTGGACAAAAAATAATTTAATTACAAAAAAAAAAATAATACCAGATGGTGTCGATCAGTTTGGGGTTGCACTTAAAAGTTACTTAATTGAAACAAATTTAAACGAACAAAAAATAAATAAATAATAAGAAGAAAAATTGTAAGTTAATATATCTTCTGCTGCTTCATCAGCATCAAATTTTGGAAATATTGATGCATTTTGGTACTTTGCTAAATGACTTAACTGCTTGCACAATGCAAAATACAAAATTTTATTTACATTAAAATCACATTTACCTCATTTCAAAAAGACCAGAAATGTTCTTTTACCTTTCAGACCTACAAATACAAAAATATTACTGCATGTAATCATTTCTGGGCTCAAATGTTGGCATGTGTTTCCTGGATTCTAATGTAGCTCTAATAAATCCATTTCTGCTCTGAGACTCAACTGTTTTCCTGAAGACTTCAGTGACTAGTTTCACAATCCACTCAACTGCTTGTATGAAGAAAATTTTTAAAAAGTCCCAGCAGTTCATTGACATACAGTCCTGTATCATCTTTAGAAGTTCTTGAGAATTGAAGAGAATAGGAGGAGATATCACATATCAAGCTTGCCAATCAATGAGATCTACATAGTCTGTAGCTCCAAAGTTAACAGCAGAAAAAGGGGTATTCCACGAAAAAGCAGCCATCTTTTCCCAAACGTTACATTCATATATTTCTTTAAAAAACAGTGATTTTAAAGGTCATGAGCAACGGTTGGTTGGTTAAGAAATCACAAACCGGTGTGGGATTTCTTAGGCAAAAACTTTCTTCATTACCTTTTAAAATTACTACTTCTAGTGAAATATAGTAGCGTCACATTTGAGATAAAATAGCGGCATTTTCGTGAAATGGCAGCATAAAGAATTTGTGAGCAGTTTCCCACTGGGCTAAGTTTCCTTGCATTGATAATCTGCCAAGCTGCAAGAATTCTAATATGGTACCTCTCATCAGTTAAAATGGCTAAAAGAAGGTTTTCTAGAGCCACAAAGTAAGTATTTTGTGAGAAAAAACTGGTTTGATTATGTTACAATACCTCAAAGGCAAATACCGAGATGAGCTGATGACATTACACATGTGTCTAGGTACCACTAGTCTTGAATGATGAATTTTAATTCGAAACTATGAAGGTGCGTACTCTTAGAATTAACACACACAAACAAAGTTAGTAACTCATTTGTGGGTCTGATGTAGATATATAACTTTAGAATTAGATAGGCAGTAGTTAGTCATCGGGCCAAGTTCAAAGTTCCTGGTTAGCTAGACTTGAATAACTAACGCCAGAACCAATGTAGTGCACATGTTTAATATTTATTTCTGATCTGAACTGAAAGTGGTGGGATCAATGTTTGGCAGCTTGCATTACTACTATTAAAATCTGTCCGCGTCTGTCTGTCTGTATGTATGTCTGTCTGTCTGTCCGTCTGAAGCTTGAACTCCTCAAAAACCGCTGAGCGTAGAGAATCAAACATAATACCATTCGATTCGAAATTTTCTAAGGAAGACAATAAGACCAACCGCGTAATTGTACGACGTTAATTAGCTGAGATATTAATTGAAACGTTAATTAAATTCTTTGCATTTTTAAAATTCCAAGACATTTATTTCTTTCCGTTGCCATTTTAAATTAAAGCGTTAATTAAATTATTGAACTATTTAAAATTTTGTCTGAAGCTTGAACTCCTCAAAAACCGCTGAGCGTAAAGAATCAAACATAATACCATTCGATTCGAAATTTTCTAAGGAAGACAATAAGACCAACCGTGTAATTGTACGACGTTAAATAGCTAAGATATTAATTAAAACGTTAATTAAATTCTTTGCACTTTTAAAATTCCAAGACATTTATTTCTTTCAGTTGCCATTTTAAATTAAAGCGTTAATTAAATTATTGCACTATTTTAAATTCCAAAATTTTATTTCTTACCGTTGCCATTTTAAATCAAAGCGTTAATTAAATTATTGAACTATTTAAAATTCCAGGATATTTATTTCTTACCGTTGCCATTTTGAATTAAAATGTTAATTAATTGTTGAACTATTTAAAATTCCAAGACTGTTATTTCTTACCGTTGCCATTTTGAATTAAAACGTTAATTAATTGTTGAACTATTTAAAATTCCAAGACTTTTATTTCTTACCGTTGCCATTTTGAATTAAAACGTTAATTAAATTATTGAACTACTTAAAATTACAAGAGATTTATTTCTTTCAGTCGCCGTTTTAAATTAAAGCGTTAATTAAATTATTACACTATTTTAAATTCCAAAATTTTATTTCTTAACGTTGCCATTTTGAATTAAAACGTTAATTAAATTATTGAACTATTTGAAATTCCAAGACTTTTATTTCTTTCCGTAGCCATTTTAAATTAAAGCGTTAATTAAATAGTTGAACTATTTAAAATTCCAAGACTTTTATTTCTTACCGTTGCCATTTTGAATCAAAACGTTAATTAAATTATTGAACTATTTAAAATTCCAAGATATTTATTTCTTTCCGTTGCGATTTTAAATTAAAACCTTAACTAAATTATTGAACTATTTAAAATTCCAAGATATTTATTTCTTTCCGTTGGGATTTTAAATTAAAACGTTAACTAAATTGAACTTTTTAAAATGAACGAGTGTTATTTTTTTCCATTGTCATTTTGAATACGTGTTATAACAAAGTTCTAACAATTGTTTTTATTCTAATTATTAATGACATATTTTTTCTCTTGTACTATTTTGAAAATGTGTTTTTAAATAAAATTGCAATTGCTGTTTTTAGAAGGAACTTTTTTGGCTGCGATCCAAATATTAAAAGAACTTTTTCGTTTAGAATTTTGCAATTAATTTTACATTAAGAAAGCGGTTTGGAAATAATTGTTTTTGATAAGGAATCTTATTTGTTATTTAGGGAGAGTGCTAAGTATGCACTACTTGACATCGTCTTTATTTTTGAGGAAGCATGTGTAAATAATTTGATTGATTCTTTGATGCAGGAAAGGTTTTTAGCGAGCTGCTTAAACGGGGAGTAGTTTGTTAAACTTTTCCTTGGTACTTTAAAGGCGAGCCGCCTTGGCGGCGAGTAGTTTATTGAAATTTTCCTCGCTACTGTAAAGGCCAGCCGCCTTG
This sequence comes from Uloborus plumipes, assembly GCA_038373865.1. Taxonomy (NCBI): domain Eukaryota; kingdom Metazoa; phylum Arthropoda; class Arachnida; order Araneae; family Uloboridae; genus Uloborus; species Uloborus plumipes. Next base: position 87,630 of record JAXGGA010003363.1, on the reverse strand, counting down.
GTGGCGAGTAGTTTGTTGAAACTTTCCTCGCTACTTTAATGGCGAGCCGCCTTGGTGGCAAGTAGTTTTCTCAAACTGCCTTCACTACATTAAAGCCCGTGCAACGCCAGGCCACGCAGCTAGTTTAATATTAATAAAAGCAAACAATTGGAAGCTTTTCTCATCCTTTGATGTTTCATTCAATGTCTCCAGTATAAGATGTAGAGCCAGTTGACTTGCCATTTATGGATTTAAATAAATGTTGTGATGGCTACTCATTAAAACCAAGTAAGCAGATAATCCATTGGACTGGTGTTTGAAGTTTTAATTTAACCCTTCAAACTGCCCCATTAAATATACTTGTTCTTACTGCAGTCACACTCAAGTCATGTGATGTACTGGTCACTTCTATGTTTCTAGAGAAAAAAACAGGTGTTTCCCTTTTCTGGCAATATGCTAGACTTAGTATGTCTTGATTGTAAATTTTGCAAACAGTAAACAGTTATGCAGAAAAGTATTAAAATGCGTCAAAATTTAAAAAATTAGATGCTGATGTGGCAGCAGAAGATATTAACCTATAATTCTAATTTTTTATGTGTTTAAAGTTGTTTCAATTAAATAATTTTTAAGTGCTACCCCACAATTATATACAATATTTGGTATTATATATTATTTTTGTAATTTAATCAATAGGACAAAAAGTCAAATTTTCAGAACTTTTGGCCCCTTGAGGTGACAGAAGATGTCAACTTAGAAGCTTAAGATTTTTCACATTTTAGTGATGGCAGTTCACAACGTTTCCTCACTCGCTAAACAATCTGGGAATTTTCGATTTTTTCGACAGCCTACTGTACATGATCATTATGTTTTAAAATCATGCTCAGAAAACTTCAGGCAAAACATAAACTAAAATAATTTTACTTCATGCAGAATAAGAATGCAAATCAACCTCAGAAATATGTTTTGCACCAGAACCAAAGCAAGCACATATCTTCATATCAGAACATTACTGCGAGATACAGCATACCTGTCACTGGCATTTTAGCAAGTTGATTCAGGTGGTGAAAAATGAGGGTAGAATAAAGCTGTTTTTAGAGAAGACCCTAAAACTACACAATTAAATTCCTTTAACCTTTTGGATCCGGGCTATTTGAATAGAAGTTTTCCTTTGGAGACAGGCGGTACAAATGCTGAACCGTGGATATCTTTTCCTCTGAAAATAGTAAGGTGCAATGACAAGCACTTCGGTGTTCTATGACTTCGCGGTTTGAATACAAAGCCATAATTCCCCAATAAGGGGGAATGAAATCTTGGAAAAACGCCCCTGCTACAAAGGGTTACAGCATGTGTACCACCTAGTTCTTAGAGGTTAAATGAGACTTATGATGTATTTTATACACATTAGATTAATACAACTAAAACAAAAAATTTTAAAAAGTAACAAAAAATAAAACTAAGCACCAAGTCACAAATTGGCAGGAAACTGCATACATGAGTTTCGGGGTAACAAAACAGGAATCGTAAACAAAATTATTGATTGAAAACAAAACTTACATAAGAACTGATTAAAGGGGGGAGGGGTTGAGCGAGACCGAGCATTTTCTATCGTAAATGCTAATTTCATTTTCTAATGTTTATTTCCAAGAAAATCTCAGCAAAATATTGCTATTTTTTTCTGAAAGTATAGGAGGACTTCCCAAATTTCTGATTTTTTCTCTCAAAAAAGAGGAACTGGACTTATACATGAATAAATCCCACAAAAGAGTATTAAAAAAAAAAATTCCCCAAAGATGCAATCAAAAAGCAGTTTGCTGAGAAATCATGTGACCACATTCGCGGCAAAAGCAAATAATTTAATGGTTGTTATTTCTAGTGTTTATCGCAAGTTTTGCCTTATTCAGGGCTGCCAACTTTATTAGGAAGATATGTGTAGTCAGAAGGGAAAAAAAGTGTAGTTTCCAGTGCTTAAGCGTAGTCTAGCAAAGTTCAATATACGCTCCCCCTTGTACTATTATGGGGGGGGGGGTATGATTTTAACTGTTTTCTTTAATTTAGTAAAAATACTACATAAAACAATTGCAGGAAAATGATATTTTATTTTTTTAAATATGAATAGACAATGTTAATTATAGTACTCTGTAGTCATATTTTTTAAAAACAAGTCAAGCTGAAGCTTGAAGTTAAAAATGCAAGACAACGTGTCTACAAGTACAAATAAAAGGTTAAAATAGAGTTAGAAAACTGAGCACACAAGACAAAAGCTGAAGCTTTGTCAAAGAACAACAAAAATTCGCTGAAAAACTTCAAAACACTTTTCCAAAAGAAATTTTCAAACTACATTCAGACTTACCTTTCATTTAATATAATAATAAAACAGGATCAAATAAAGAAAAACAATAAGAGACATATTTTAACTATTGCTTTTATAACATTGAAGTTGCCCGTTTAGCTTTAGCTGCAAGTTCATCTGGAAAGTCCTTCAAATAACATGCTTCATTGTTATGGATCATGCTAATCTTTTCAATTAATAAAGCATTCAAAGTTTTAGTGCTTAATGTGGATCGGAATTCAGTCAGGTTATTTCTAACAATACTGAAAACTCTTTCAGCTCCAGCATTACTAACAGGAATGAGTAAAACACTTAGCATCACTTTTGGAAGAAAAGTGTAACTTGATGATCTATTGCCGTCATGAAAGAAAGATATTCTTGCCCAAGCTTCATCTATGTTCAGTGCAAATATTTCATTGTCAAAGCTTTCTACTTGGTACTTAGAAAATTCCATTTCAAGCTGGTTCATGTCATCAATAGAAACAAGTTCTGGGAAGCGGTCTGTAAAATATTTCAGAGATGAAAAGGAAACTTCTTTCCTAAAACTTATGTCGACTACTTCAGCATGTTTTAATACATCGCTGTTTATGGGAAAACTTTTAATGACATGTGAGCAAGCTTTTTGGTAAAATTTTCTCACTGAAGAATATTTTTTTTTCTTCTATAACATCAAGATTTTCATTCAAATAAGATTTGGTTTTTGACCCAATGACTAAATCCTCATCAGCCTTTTAGCAACTTTGTTTATCGTATTTGATATCACACAATGAGGCTTCAGACACAGCAGAAGGTCTTACAAATCTAACCAGAAGATCCATTAAAAACAAATTCAATAATCTTCCAGTTACATGAATCATAGGTTTATCCGTTTGAGTTTTAACATTCAAATTAGTAAATACAGGCAAAGTTGCCTGCAAAAATAACAAATACAATTTGGTTGCAGGAGACTGGATTAACTTCTTTACATTCTTTACTTTTTTATTACAGTCTTTAGAATCATTGGAAATACTACCGAAAAATTCACTGACTGCTCCCCATTGCGATAAAAGTCAGTTTAAGGAGTCCAGCAAGGAGAGCCACCTTGTTGATACATACTTCAGTATCTTATAGTCAGGAATCCCTGATAGAGATTTTTCTGTTTATTACTATCAAGCTAATTTTTCGTGAGTAGCTTCATTTTAATGAAACGCCCAACTTTTCCTCTTGCAACAATTCTCGATTGTGGTAGCTAACAGGGGTAGCAGGGATCAAATGTGTCGATTCTATGAGTCTCAAAAACTTATTACTAACTGTGACTTTTTAAATTAAATCTGAAGATAATTATTAACATCGTTGAAAAAAATATTTGTCCTACAAGAAATGGTTTGATCAAAGACCATCCTCCCATCATGTATCGATTACGAGGTCATCAAAAGTAATTAACTTTATGAGCTTTTTTCTACTGCTTACTTAATATATATATATAATTTAAAAGTTACATTGTCCTACGAATTGTGTGGTACGTTATCCCGGTCCTACGATCTAAAAAATGTAGTACAAATCCCTGATGAAAAAATAATTACTATCAAGCTGAAACTTCTTGAATAGCTTCGTTTCAATGAGACGCACAACTTTTTCTCTTACAAAAGTTCTCTATTGTGGTAGCTAACAGGGGTAGTAGGGATCAAATGTGTCGATTTTATGGGTCTCAAAAACTTATCACTAACTGTGGCTTTTTTAATTAAATCGTAAGATAATTATTAACATAGTTTTAAAAAATATTTGTCCTACAAGGTGTATGATTTGATCAAAGAGTATCCTACCAACATGTATCGATTACGAGGTCGTCAAAGTAATTACTAACTGGATGAGTTTTTTCCTATTGCTTAGTTAATATGTATATAATTTAAAAGTCACATTGTCCTACAAATTGCATGGTACATTATCCCGGTTCTACGTTCTAAAAATGTAGTACCCTGATGAAAAACTAATCAGCACCCCGCTGAATCTTCTTAAATTGCGCCGTTTCATTGAGACACGCGACAATTTCATATACGAAATTTTGGATTGTGGTAGCTAACGGGGTAGCAGGGATAAAATATGTCGATTTAATGGTTCTCAAAAATTTAATACTTACTCTTGATTTTTTTTATGAAATATTAAGGAAATTATTATCATAAGTAGAAAAAATGTTCTTCCTACAAAATGTATGGTTTGATCAAAGAGTCCCCTCCTCCCAGCATGTATTCATTACAGGGGCGGCCCTAGCAGTTTTGCCGCCCCGGACAAAAAGGCAAAATGCCGCCCCTCTTAAAGTTTGAAAAGAAATAAATTGCTTATAAATACAACTCAATAAATAGGTGCTGTGAATTAAAAACAGTGTGACAAAATAAAATCCTATATTCAGGGTCAGATTTAAACCGAATATCGCCCTAAGCTATTTTAGATATAGGGCCCCTTTTGTAGTCCCTAAAACTTTGCTGTAGACAAAACATGCTATTTTTGTCCTTTATTTTCGCTGTTTCAAAAGCACTTGCCCCCCCCCCTTTTTTTGCACTTCATACTGTCTTTATTTATTTTTACTTCATTCATTTCTATTGATCTTGGAGATGGATGAGTATGAGGAGAATGATGCAGTGACTATTTTTTATAAAGTATAGAATAGTTGGAAATTCAGGGGTAGGGAGTTTCTCTCTCGGGAAAAATTTGGAAAATAAATCTAAAATTCTGCATTTTGAGGTTTTATAAAGGGTAACTAAGACAACAAAAATAACAGGAGAAAAATAGTCAAACAATTCCTTTTAAAAGTTATATATTCTTTTGCAAATTAAAATCAATTAAAATAAAAATTGCTTGTGCTTGTGGTTCTATACATCGGTGACAAACAAGGAAAAAGAGCTTGGGAGGAAAAAAGAAAACCGACATTGGCTTTCGATATAAAGTTAGTGTTGGACCGTCGCTCCAATCTACCGACTAACATAACACTGAATTAAATGTAAAATGATCAATAGAAATAAAATGCATTGAATGATTTAAAGGAAATGGTGTGAATATTAAAAAACAGAAGAGTAACATCTCGGCCATAAGGGCAATTGATTCTTAATGCATTTGATAAAAAATAAAGTTGCAGCACTTTTCAAAGAGTTTCAAAGATTTATTTAATTGTTTTCAAGAAATCTAGAACAATTATATTTAAGGCACTTTATTTGCACTTTGTAGCCTCTGGCATTTTAATACTGAATTGCTTAGTTTCACAGATTGCACTAACTTTGTAAGAAATATCTGTTTTAAGTTAAAAAGTATATACTAAAGATTTCTCTCAACATTGTTTTTTTCCATGGGTTTTTGTAAGTATTAAAAATATATAATGCGTCCTAAATTTTTATATACAATCAATTATCTAAATTTTGTAAAATTATCATTTAAAAAACACTTGTAGCTGATGCACACTTACATGATAACTTGATGAGAGATTACAGTGGCGTATATAGGTTTTTATTTCGGAGGGGGCCCATATAATCAAGCTTAGCCCCCCCCCCCCCAAGTTTTTTTTTTTCGCTATTACTGTAAAACAAGTAGAAATTTTCAAATTGAATTAAAATATTGTAATTTTTGGAAAATATAGAAAATTACGAAGTTTTAAAATTCCCTCCATTACTTTTTTCATAATTAAAATTATTTATGCTACCTTTTTTCAAAATTGAAACCTTAAGCCATCTTTACTTTAGACCATCTTTGGTAGTAACGTTAGCAAGGACTCTCTCCCGAAATGTTTCGAAATTAATGTTTTAAAAACATTTTTATTTAGGTTATCTTTAACACCGTCAAGAGAAAAGGCAGGATTCGGGCGCTGTGCCCCGAAACTTTGCGGCATTGAAGCTTCAAAAATGCAATTTTAAGCTCTATTTTTTGAAACTGAAGGTTCAAAATTTTACTTTTAGCAGAGGTGCCCATTACGCCCAAGAGCAAAAACTTATCATTCAAGAATTCCACGAAGATCCCTCTAAAAACGAGAGCCACACGTGAAAGAAAAAGAAAACAAAAACTTTTAAAAACGCCCCTTAAAAATAATTCAATAGCGCCGCTTACGCCATGATTCTTGATAGGAACAACTGCTTTTAGGCTTTGTCCAGGGCCGGATTAACTAACTATTTACGCCCTAGGCCAAGCTTTAATTTTGCGCCCCCTCGACCGAACTATCTCAAACTTATGTCCCCCACCCCGTGCGCCTCCATATCAGTAACTAAACCAATTCTTAATTTTCGTTTTTACTTCTATGTACATAAATAATGCGTAATCGCATACTACAGAATTCTGATAATTTATCATATAAGAAGAAATAAATATTTTCAGTGGCATTTGCGTAACACTCTCAGTCCAATTTATTGCTAGAAAGGAATTTGAAATTAATAATGAAAGAATTTAAAATTCAGTCACCCTTTTTATAACTAATACGAAAATGTAAAACTTACCTCAGAACTTTTTAATCTCTTTCAGTTTCTTTATTTCTTCAAGATGAATCTTCTCGTTGAGAAACGTGTTGTTGGGACCCAATAAAAGAAAACAACTGAGTGGACCTTCGAACCAATTTGTCTTTCTGTATAGTATTTTGCCTATTTCCGGTTGTAACGATAGACTTAAACCCCTCACCCTCCATAATAGCTCCAGGATAACTTTCCATGTCATCTGTGTGGACACTTGAACAAGTGACATTCTAATTGCTGGCAATCCATCAATACTGCTCGTTAGCATTCGGTCACTTTGCGACAGATAAGGATCAACTTTCATCGGAACTTTTCAAGTCTAGAATTCTACCCACTAGTTTCCCTGAAGGTAAAACATGTGTCGCCATGTGTGGCATTGTATTTGCGGGCCTTGTTTACTTGGTAATACAGAGCCTGAAGTTATAAGTCTGATTACCTCTCATCAATTTCCCTTTTTCCGACAAACAGTCTGCTGTCCCACAAAGAAGGGGGTGATGACAAGAAAATGGCTTTACAGATAACAAACACCCTTTCTTCAGTTGAGTTTCCGGAAATTCTCCTCACTGGATGCTCCCCCCCCCCTCGCGGCAGGCTTAAGGGGATTTTGTCTTGGACCGATTCCTCTCCCACGTAACAGCCTTTTTTGTGCTCTGCGTATCGACTTGCGCGCTGCATTTCTTTATATAATAATAATAAAAAAAAAGGGTCAACTATGTCCGCACGCCAGTTCATCCAGCGGCGCTGTTGATTATTAATAAAAAAAAAAAATTATCATTGTGCGCCCCTTCGGCTTGCGCCTCCTTTTTTCTTAAGGATTTTCTTTTGAGCAAACACGAACCGAACACCTACTTCTGAAAAAATCTTTCTCGATTTCGGGGGGGCCCGGGCCCCCTCGCCCCCCCTTAAATACGCCCTTGAGAGATTAATAATTTGCTTGTTATATCAGAAGTAGTAGGTAAAGTACCGTTGAAAAAGTATTGTTATGATCACTAGCTGAGCTACGTTCAAATATCTAAGAAACCCTAGGGTTTGCCAGAATCTAGTTTGAAGACCTTTGTGCTAGATCAAGCGTATTTATATGACTTGTTTCTCTCTACATTTTTCTCTCTATATATTTTACAAAACTGGTATCAGGGGCACCCCGGTGGGCGGACACTATGACCCCCCAAAAAAATTTCATATTCGGCAAATTTCTACTGATGTTTCGGAAAATTTGAAGACAGTGAGTCAATCTACTTATATTAAAAACTGAGTATCTTTCTATCTATCTATGTCACGCTTCTTTCTCCTGAACGCCAACGAACTGAAAGTCGAACCAGGTACCGATAGATAGGTAATTTTTCAGGCTTCATTAGTTTCAATTTATATAATCATACGATTTTAATTAGCGAAGATATCAATTAATAAGTAATTTAAAGCGATTAAGCCTAATAAATGATTAAACTTCCAAGACATTTATTTCTTACCGTTGCCATTTTGAATTAAAACGTTAATTAAATTATTGAACTATTTAAAATTCCAAGATATTTATTTCTTTCCGTTGCGATTTTAAATTAAAACGTTAATTAAATTGAACTTTTTAAAATGAAAGAGTGTTTTTTTTCCATTGTCATTTTAAATACATGTTATAACAAAATTCTAACAATTGTTTTTATTCTAATTATTAATGACATCCCTAATAGCACAATGTGTCACGGATAAGTCACAGTGACGTCACTGCGAGTCACAAGCGTCACAGTCACACCGTGACTCAATTGTGACGACGCACAAAAGTCACATTGTGACTCGTTTGCGACATTTGCGTGTGACTTCACTACAACGTCGCTGTGACAGCTGAATTGTGACCGGTCACAATGTAATGTTGTGGAGACGTCACATTGTGACCTTAATGTGAATTTTCATTAAAATATTTTTTTACCGATTGAAGACCGAATTAATAATTTTACGTTACAAAATCAGTCAAAAAAATTTTTTAAGAGCCTCAATCACTTTCTAACAGACAGCAGTAACAAAAGCGACCAAGTGACAACCACTTGCGAATGTCAATCCGTGATGACGTCAAAATTGCAGTGACGGCCCTTACAACGTCAATGCAATTTTGGACAATTTGTGACTATTCCGTGACAACATGACACAGTCACGGAAACCGTTGTCGTGTAATTGTGTATTTGATGCGACGTTTTGATAGTTTGTATCGGTTATGCGGTTTCTCATCATTGTCACTATCAAATTTCTTTACTTACTTGTGACCTTTAAATGACGTCGCTGTAAAGCCCTGTAGTGATTTACAGCAGATGCGAAAACGGGGTATGATTATGAATAGCACAGTGACAAAAATAAGACGCTTTTGTGACTCGGGTACGTCACAAGTAAAGTCCCAAAGAGGTGGCTGCAACTTACGAATGAAAATTCGCGGCGACATCACAAGTGCGATGTTGCAGTGACGACGCCTGGTAGCACGAAGGCAGTCGATGTCACTTAGTGCTGGTTTTGCGCCTTATTTGTGACTTTTAAATGAAATTCTTCAAAGCATTATTGCGATTTAAAAAAGTCGCAACAAACGGGGATGTGACTACGAATTGCACAGTGACCAAAATAAGACGCTTTTGTGATACCTCACAAGCGAAGTCGCAAAGATGTGGCAGCAACTTACGAGTGTCAGCTCGCGGAGAAGTCACAAGGCGGAGAAGTCCTCAGGTGCCGTCACTGTGAAGTCGCACTGTGACGCTGCCGCGACTTCACGCGTACGTCACTGACTGGTCGCATCGGTCGCTGTGACTGTGATGTGAGGTCGCTAAACCGTCACTGGGAGACCTAGGTTGCAATTGGGTCGTCAGGCGTTGTCACTGTAAAGTCGCATTGTGAAGTCGCCGTTGCTGACATTCGTAAGTAACTTGGTTGCGACTTCACTTGTGACGCATGCGAGGGTCACAAAAGCATTGCATTAGCAACGCCTGAAGACGCAAGTGGGACTTTTCTCTGACGTCGTGGTAAAGTCGCATTGTGACTTAAAACTGTCACATCGACGTGGATGTGACTCACTTTGTGACCACAATGTGACCTTCAGCAGCTCTTTACTTTTTGAGTTTCCTCTTGTAACTCTCGTCTAGTATAGTGGTTAGAATTCTTGGCTTGCATCCAGACGACCCGGGTTCGATTCCAGGCGTGGGACAATGGGTTTCGCAGCGTAACGGTTGGCGGAAAGTATGTGGATTCAATCCAGGTTCTTATATCAGTGATTTCTGATGTCAGTAAAAGACTCTTTTATTTTTTCAAAATTAAAAAAAATATTTTATGACAGGTTGTCGGGCGCCGTCACTGTGAAGTCGCATTGTGACGCCGCCGCAACTTCACACACAGGTCACTGACTGGTCACATCGGTCGCTGTGACTGCGATGTGAGGTCGCCAAACCGTCACTAGGTGACCTCGGTTGCAATTGGGTCGTCATGCGCCGTCACTGTAAAGTCGCATTGTGACGTCACCGCGGTCGGACATTCGTAAGTCGCGGTGACGTGGTTGCGACTGCGCTTGTGACACGCGTCACGGGTCACAAAAGCGTCACATTTTGGTCACTGTGCTATCAGGGATATTTTTTCTCTGGTACCATTTTGAAAATGTGTTTTTAAATAAAACTGCAATTGCTGTTTTTCGAAGGGACTTTTTTTGGCTGCGATCCAAATATTAAAAGAACTTGTTCGTTTAGAATAGTTTGGAAATAATTGTTTTTGGAAAGGAATTTTATTTGTTATTTAGGGAGAGTGCTAAGTATGCGTTACTTGACATCGTCTTTATTTTTGAGGAAGCATGTGCAAATAATTCGATTGATTCTTTGATGCAGGAAAGCTTTTTAGCGAGCCGCTTTAGCGGGGAGTAGTTTATTAAACTTTTAATTGGTACTTTAAAGGCGAGCCGCCTTGGCGGCGAGTATTTTATTGAAACTTTCCTCGCTACTGTAAAGGCGAGCCGCCTTGACGGCGAGTAAACTGTTTAAACTTTCCTCATTACTTTAAAGGCGAGCCGCCTTGGTGGCGAGTAGTTTTCTCAAACTGCCTTCACTACATTACAGCCCGTGCAACGCCGGGCCACGCAGCTAGTTTTTTAATATTACAATCATGCATAATTTTATATATTTTTTTCAATGATGCCTAATATCTCTTCTTAGCATATGTAAGTATCTATGCATGCACACATTTTATTATTTTTTTTCTTTTCGTTCGGTAAAATTCGGCGCTTCCTTTGATGAGTTGAGATTTTTCTCTCTCCCAAAAAAACTACATTTTACGTACCCCAGCTTCTTTCAACAATTTAAAAATCTTGAATTTTTTAAAGTTATCTGCTGTAGGTAGTTTGTTTTTTAAAATGTCTCCATTGACAATTATAGTTTCTAAGGATTTGTTTATGTTATCAATATATATTCGTTTATTTTAATACTCTATGTTGAAATAGCCGAAAATGTTGTTTTGAATGGATACATTAAAATAACAAGCTTAAACATCGTTATATTCATACCTTTCAGGATTCCGAAGTGCAAAAAAAAATGATATTTGTTTAAAAAAATTTGTACGTTTCCTTACAGAAAATTTATTTTATATGTTCGAGCCAAAATGCCGCCCCTAAAATTTGCCGCCCCGGACAGGGGTCCGGAATGTCCGCCGCTAGGGCCGCCCCTGATTCATTACGAGATCATCAAGAATAATTACAAATTACCTGATTTTTAAATTTTTGTTTAGTTAATATTTATTTAATTTAACAGTGTCCTTCAAATTTCGTGGTACTCCATTCGAATACACATTTTAAATTAATACAAGTAAAAATAAATTTACTTTGTACAATTTGGCATTATAGCTGAGCCTTGCCGGTTTCATGCCTAGAGCATATTATATATTCTTTGTAAATGTGTCGACCACAACCGTGCAAAAAAAGTTCCATTCGACTGCGTGTTTGTCTTCTAACAACAAATGTCAAGATATTTTTTTAATGCTCCAAAATAATGATGGAGTGCGTTTTGTGCAATTTGTTTTGCAAAAATTCTACATTTCGACAGAAAAGAGAATGTGTCAAGAAATTTAGTAAAGAAATTTGGCTTCATTGCAAAACTTTTTTATCTGCTCGAAAGCATCAACACAAATATCAAGATATTGTACATAGCGAAGTGAACATACAGCATTAACAACATTGAATGAGTTAGTTCGAAGTATTGAAGAGTACGTATGTAGAGTATATTCATAAAAAACAAAAAATGACATCAACAAATGTAGATACGAATTGTTTGAAAAGGGCTATAAAGCAAAAAATGAAAAAGAAGAAATTTTTTTAAAGAAAATCGTAGGATATGATCCTTTGAGTTCCGCCTACAAAGCAAGAACTGCTGCAACAAATTAAGCGAACTGTATTTATCTGTAACGTATGGTGCAATGCACACATGCGGTGTCCCACAAAAAAGTTGTTGGAAAATTATGGAAGGACGATAATTGACGGCAAATACTAATACTATTTGTTTGATGGTCCACAAAGTCTATCCTTTGAAGAACTATCTTCTGACTTACAAGGTCCCCTATTAATAGTATTTTTATTTTTATTCGTTTATTAATTAATGGGCAATTTCTTCATTTTTTAAATGTTATTACAGAGTCAGATATAATTAATGACGAAAATGAAGAAGATGAAGATGAAAATGAGATTAGTGAAGAAGATGATTTATCTGAAGAATCTGATGAAGATAAATTGTTTTTTATGAATGCAAAGACAATACACAAATAATTTAACTGGAAAATAAAATTAGTAAAACTTAAACAGATACTTTCACTTATTCCAAAGAGAAAGCGAAATTTACAATTTGTGTCGGACTCGTGATACCTACCTGTTTTTTTTTTTTTTTTTGTAGGACAATAGTTTATCTGGATAGAGAATACACTAACCTATAATGTAATATTTTTGTCCTACAGTTAGTAATGAAAAAAGTGGTCTCGTGGTTCTAACAATTTCTGATCGTAGGACCTGGATAACGTACCACACAATGTGTAGGACAATGTGACTGTTAAATTATATACATATTAAGTAAGCAGTAGAAAAAAACTTGGGTTGTTAGTAATTACTTTTGATGACCTCGTAATCGATACATGTTGGGAGGAGATAACCTCTTTGATAAAACCATACAACTTGTAGGACAAATATTTTTTTCAACAATGTTAATAATAATCTTACAATTTAATTAAAAAAGCCACAGTTAGTGATAAGTTTTTGAGACTCATAGAATCGACACATTTGATACCTGCTACCCCTGTTACTACCACAATCGAGAATTGTTGTAAGAGGAAAAGTTGGGCATCTCATTAAAATGAAGCTACTCACGAAAAATTAGCTTGATAGTAATAAATAGAAAAATCTCTATCAGGGATCCCTGACTATTATGAGGCTCGAGTCCAAACATTTCTTGACAGTCTGAAGATTTTCTCTTCCTCTTTCAACTTTTATCCATATAAAAATATACATCTAACAAAAGAGATTCTACATCACAGTCAAGTTCTTTAGTTGATTTTTGGGCACAAATATATATTAAATGACATAAGTGCCCTTGAACATGTGTATTAGAATTGGCATTCTTTATATGGGCTGCCACACCATTTAGATGGCCCACCATGGTTTTAGCATTATCACATCCAAATGAGACGCAATTTTTCCATGGAATGCCATTTCTAGAAAGTTCTTCATTCAAAATGTTGAAAATACCCATGCCAGTATTATCACTGCATTCTAACAAGAAAAGTAATGCAGTAACTATTCTTTCTTGCGAAATATCAAAATATTTAACAACAATAGGATACAGTTTTTTAGTGTTTTGATCACTGCTACCATCAGTTGCCATTGAAAAAGGAGACTTTTGAAGGATAGAAACCACATTTGTGGTTGTTTTGTCCGCTAAACAAATAACAATGGCAGTCATTTTAGTTCGTGCACACGAGTAGCTTTTTGCAATTATAGAGTCTGGGAACATTTTCTTTAAATAAGGGTGCAGCATGGTCAGCTGCACTTAAAGGGAGGTTATGTTCTATTAGGAACGATGTAAATAGCATTTTTGCTTTGGTTGTTTTTAAGGCAGATGGGTTGGCAGTCTTTAAGAATAAAGAATTTAAAGGCTTCGTTTGGGCCCTGATTTTCATCATTTCTTGGTGTTTTTTAGACACAACATGTCGATTACAATCGTAGACACCACCATGTTTAACCGAAAAATTTGTACTGCAAATCGTACAATAAGCGTGATGAACCAAAAGTTCTGATTGACGCATACAAGGCCATTTCTCTGTGTAACTATACTTGAACTTCTGATCTGAAACTTTTTTCTTTGAGTTCTCATCGGACTGGTCCGACATGATGCACAAAGATAACAGATAAAACCAAAAACATTCACCACGTGAAAGAAACGTGACTTAGAGAACAATGATCAGTTTCTGGCTAAAGAGAGAACAGCACCCAAGTTTGCAATCCAATCAGGATAAAGAAAAAGTTTTTGCACGCCGCTCCTTCGATTACGTCATCAATGCGCTCCGGAGTGGATGACGTGCGAGCGGCGTTTGTTCGACTCGCAACTGCATTCATTTTAAACAGAAGATGAAATGCGAAATAAAACTGGATTAGACTCAAAACAGCATAATTTAGGACCACCGACAAAACAACATTTAAATAATTAAGAAGAAATTAAAATAAAAAAAATCTAAAAAATATTAAGTTATGAATGAATACAACAAAAGCGTAGATTTTGCTTCTCAATGTGTAGTGCGTAGTAAGCTAGATAAATGCGTAGTTACTATGTTAAATGTGTAGCAGTTAACAGCCCTACTTATTTTACAGTGGTATTTAAAAATTCCCCAAGAATTCCTGGTTTTCTGAGTGAGTGGTCAATCTGCATTTAATCAACTGAAACAGAGAGAAAATTTAATGTTTTAAATGCCACATAGAGGAAGATAATGTTCTCGTCCTGCTTCACCTGGCCACATCCTTGATTGCATTGGCGCCCGTGCGGAGCTACTGTGGAGTGAGTGGGAGCAGGAACTTATAGAATTGATACAGCGAAGTGGTCTCATGGACCTGGTCTAGATGATCTGGACCAGGGGGACATTCAACAACAACAGATTATGCAGTCTTAAACTGAAAATGAAGGAGTTTTAAAGGAGTTAGCAGCAAAAATGTTGGAGTTTGAAGGGCCCTTCAAAAAAATTTCTTACATGAAGGAGCATTGGAGAAGTTTTAAAGAAGCATGCGAACCCTGTTAAAAAAATTGGTTAAAACATCAACCACCTAAGCCACTCCCTTCCGACCCTTTTATGGTCAGCCAACATGTACGTCACACAGAAGACACCTGATTGGTCAATTGTATGTCAATAGTGTTTTAGGTACTTTGAGATTTAGGCCTTTTGAGAAAACACCAGATATCCTACGATTGTTTTGAAACGACGAAATCTTACTGAGCACTTTCAACAATTTCAGTACATTGAAATTCTGTCAACTTCAACTTCATTCATTCATTCAGTCAGTACTACACTAAATGCAATTGTGAAATTGAACTTTGGCATGGAAATTATGTATGAGAGAATGATGCCTTAAAATAGAAAAAAGTATTGCAGAAACTTTTTTTTAGATTGTTTTGACCCCTATTTCATTCTTCAGTCGAATAGAATTTGTATTTTTCGATATTGCAATTCATTTTTGTTTAAAAAATGGAAAATTCTTCAACAGGGACAGCTAAAAGTTTCAGATAACTGGGTTGATTTGCTGGAGCAGCAGTTGACAACCTGAGTATACAAGATACTATTTCAGTTTAACGATCTGACATGTTTCATTTTTCTTCACTATGAGTAATTCACAAATAAATCAAACATTAAAATTTGTGTGATTCATAAATCATTTTAATAACTAATTTCTATGCATTAAGAACTGATTCTATTTTTAAGTAGAAACTATAAAGCTAAGTTCAACAAATAGCAATAACTAACAAAATTCATAAAATCAGTACCTGTTATTCCAGATTTAGTCAGATCACAAACATACAGCATGTTATTTTTACATGTCTCTTGGACAGAAGCAAGTAAATATTTACCACAGTCACTAACAACTGCCCCACTATAATAGAAAAAAAATTAAAACAGTTAATAACTATCACATGGAATGATTCAATAGTATAATATTATGTAATGTTTCATTAAAGGTTGTACTGTAGTACAAAAACAGAGCTTTCCTTTAAATTTTTAACCAACTGCACTTTACTTAGGTTGATTACTCATTTTATTCATATTTCGGCATAAAAACGTTTTTAATTTTTATGTGTCATTACAACCTTCAGGAAACAAAAACACTCAAAACATCAATTTATCACTTTTCTGCTTATTATTAAAGAAAGTGGCACACATATATTAAGTATAAGTGATTTAATACTGTTCACATGACAAATTTTTAATATAAACTTTTTAAATTGCTTACATATACAGGGCGTTTCATGTTGAATGGACAAAAAGAAAACAAGATTGTGAACGTTGCAATTAATATATTTAGAAAATTCAAATTTACCTCAAAATTACATTTATTCAAGTTTCTACTGGTGTTCAATACAAACAAGCCTGCTTATTGGAATATTGGTTAAAAGAATATCCGGCTCACTGTAATACAGTTTCACAATGTATCAAACTGTTGTTCTTAGTCATTTTAACCCAGATGAAGGAATATCCTGCTTATTAGAAGAATATTTTCTGGTAAATTGGCTATTCTCTTAGGCTCGAACGTATGTGCCCCTCCAGTGACACGACAAATGTCTACAGTAATTTGATACACATATTCGAAAACGCAGTACGCTTTCTCCTACATGGACGACATTTCGTTTAACAGCACCTATGGAGGCGCGTTCGTCATTCAATGATTTTTCTTTGCTGCCAAATAAATCTTGTATAGTTGCAATTGCAGAATAAATTTGTTTTAGCTGAATTTATCCATTACAGCAGTCAGGCTGTGCTATTCTTTTTGTCCAATTCAATATAAAATACCCTGTATTATGGAGAACTTCTGCATGCTTGCTACCAAACAGCACAATCTTGAGGGTCAGGGATTTGTACTAGATTCTGGTTTTAGGTCACTTTGCACTAGATATGTACATAGCTAAAGCGGTTTGTCTGCATAGGCCCTAGTTTGGCTGCAACGGGGATCTAAAGTTGCTATTTTAGCCCCCAAAAAGCTCCTGAAATTAAGCTTTAAACTCTAGTTTTGCTATTTAATTGATGTATGAGCCTACAGAGAGTATTTATAATATTGAATTAACTAGTTTCCAGTAATAGAGTAACTTGCAATTTTCCTCATTCTTTCGTTTGAAACCGTCACACCCTAAAACTAAAATCTAAACTGTTCAAGATTCATTAAAAAAATTTTACATGTTTTCTTAAATACATAAGAGGAAGAAACATGCAGAGTATCATCAAAATCTGACACCATGGAAGATGAATCACATTTAGTTGATTTAACCCCAAAACTAAAATTAAGATATAAATTAACAATGGAAATTAAGGAAAAAATTGCATGCTTTAAGGTAGAATATGTTGAAAATACCAACTAACTTTGAAAATAATTGAAACCTTTACAGGATACAAAAAAGTTTAAATTTCAAACAAGACATGCAATTTCGGATCAGCATGTGTTTGTCGAGTTTGAAATATTTACCCCCTAAGCTCAATCAGATATTTGAGTTCAAAGCTTTAAGGGACGGTAGAGAAGATAAGAGTGGAATATATCGCCCCTTTCAAAAGAATGAGAGTTGTCAATGTAAAAAAAAAACAAAATACTTACATTTCTTATCACTACTGAAAAATAAATGTAAATGTTTTGATATTTAAAATTAAACTACAAAAGCTCACAAAATTTAAAATACTCGCTGTGCACATACAATTTCAAAACGTCTTTTGGCTACCATATTTTCCCCCAAAGGTGCAATTGACTACTAGTGTAAAGTGGTATTAGTCACAAAAATTTGTGTTTCATATCTCGATGAATATTGGTCATACTAAAGCTTGACCACAGAGAGATGGAGCGCGACCTTGAAGTGAGAACAGACCACTTCATTTTATAACAGGTTGCATCAAAGAAATCACACACATAGTAAACAGTTCAATGAAGCAAGTATGTAAAAAACTAATTTTCCCACTGATCCTACCTATTTAAAAATGAAGCGGTTCGTTTCCGCCTCATGGTCATTCCCTATCTCTCTGTGGTCAAACTTTAGAGTCAATTTTTTGTGTTGGCATAATTTTTCAATGGAGATTATTTCCCTAAAAATAATGATGAGGAAATGGGGCTGTATAAAATGTTAGGTTTTGCGTGTGCATTTCTTTTAACAATTTTCTTTTTTGTTTCAAACTTTTAACATTTTAACTCTGCATCTTACTTTGAGAGTTTTTGCAATTGGGAGCATGCATATTGGCACTTTGGGCTCAGTTTGCTTAGCAGTGCTCGACATAGTGGGTTGTTTCAGTTATAATCAAGGTATTACTGAGAAAAAATCTTCCAGAACTGGATGACACTAAATTTCCAGAAAATCACTTTTAAAATAATTTATTTAGACAGTACCATACTACTGTTATAACTGAATGATCTCTACTTGAATTTTACTTTAGATAACACAAATGAAGATAGAACTAATTGAAATGGGATAGCAATAAATTAAAGTACACACCTATCAAATTTGAATTATACTAGTTAGTATGGAACAAATAGCATACATAATATTTCAATATATAATAATAATTAAGGCACATATATCTTTATCAATCACTAAGCAAATAATTTTTATTCATGCAAAAATTACATAATAAACATATTTTTTCAACTCTTAAACCATTTATGAAGCCTTGTAATATTTTAACTTTTTAATTTCCAAGTGTATCTTTAAAAGTTTAAAAACAAAACAGAAATTTTATTTTACTAATACTCTACAATTATCTAAGTAATTTAAAAAAATCATCTTTGAATCGTCAGAAAATTGAATATTTGTTCTTAGACATTTTCATTAGACAAAACTGAATAAAAAGAGACCATCTTACACTCTCCAGTTAGGCTCATCAGGAAATTCCATGCACAGAATATCTTCAGCTTGACTAGTATTAAGTCTATGATAGTATAACTTGTGATATTGATTAGCAGTTGTTTCAGTGCCATCAGCTTTGCCTTCTACTTTAGGAAAGCACTGCAATTTAAAAGCAACAACTATTAGAAGCAACGCAAAAAAATTCTCCAGAATAATGCATTTATTTAAGAGTTCCGAAGTTTTGCATCAACTTTAAGATATGATATTATCCTGGATAATATGAGATCATAGACATTTTTCAAACACTTAGAAGAGACAGAAAAATGCAGTAGTGTACATTATAATTGGGACAGTTTAGGAACCAACGTAACTTGAAGGAGGGAGGTGGGCTTTCATGCAAATGAATTTCATATCTAAAATTTGATGGTATAAAATATATTTTAAAGTGAAATAGAATTGTTTTTGGAACATAAAGCATGCATTTTTATAAGATAAAAAAATAAGCACAAAAATATGTACTCTTCAATATTAACCTTCAGTACAATCTGTTCTGCATTTCTAGATGCGTCTTCCTTGACACTTTAAAATTGTCGAACTTTAAAATATATAAACTTCATCACAAAAATAAGCTTTATTTGGCCTTAAAACATAGCTCTAGCTTCCCTCAAGCTTTAAATATAAATTGATTTTTCTAAGTTCTTAGCAATCTTTTAAACTAAACATTTAAATCTCTTTTATTAATTATTTGGCAATGATTACAATAGTAACTTTTTACGAAAACTATTGAAAATTTCTTGCCTTTGCATGCATATAATATGCAAAAAAAATATTTTAAGTTGAATTTAAAGTGTTATTTTGTCAGGATGTACTCTGCCCCTTTTTTGGTCGGGGGGGGGGGGGAATACTAATGTCCATAGAACAAAAAAAAATGATTATTAAAAATAAAATAATAAGCAGTAAAAAAATGAATGACGCTAGAATAAACAGATAAATATGAAGGGAATAGATAAGTAGAGTTCATTTTTTAAAAAAAGGGGGAGGTTTAACTTCTTAAGAGGGCATTTTTCATGTGAAAAAAAGGTTCTTTTCACGGAGTAGAAAGGCACTCGGGCATACCACCGATTTGAGAGGTAAATTTCTTTATTTGGCAAATTTCTAGGCAACATTGCATTTTTTTTTTTTTTAATAGCACTTAACGTTTTTTATTAGATCTCGGTATGAGTGCATGCTCATATTTTATCATTGGGTAAAATTAGCAAATTGAGATTTTTTTTTCTCCCAAACTATTAAGTTCACAATGCTCCTGAAAAGACTTTTGTAACATATAAAATCATGTTCTCACGTACAGTTGTGTAAGTAATTACAGAGGAAGAAACTAGCAACAGATTGCTCATAAATTTGAAAATTCAAATTAAATTATGTGTCTAGTGATCTTTCATATATACACCCTACTATTAAAAGTTACTTTTCCTTTACATAGATTTTTACTAGTTCTAATAAAATTATATTGGAAAATAATGGTAATTGATTCTCTTATACAGCACAATAACAAGAATGTCAAACCTAAGTGTCATGAAAGTTGTGATTCAACCATCCATAATTCATTTTTAAGAGACTTAATTACTGTCTTAAGATGTATGCCGACATTATTGAATTTTGTTTAAGAGCATCTTCCAATATCTGAAAAAACAGACCAAACAAATATTTGATCAAAAAATATGTTTTAACATATTAAATCAAAAATTCACCTGTGATGCAGCTTTGAAATCTTGAACCAGGGACTTTAAATTAAAATATTTTTTAAAAATAACTTGTTGCTGGTCCCTACCAAGTACTTTCTTGAAGCTTACTGTGAACTAAGAATGCTTAGATAAAAATAAATAAACATATGAATATTAACAGAACTTTATCCTTGTTTGAGGGCAGTATTCGTGTGAATAAAAATGTTATTCAATTTCGTTACACGATAAAAATAAATCAGAACAAGGAGACAGGGCACTTTTACGCACCTTCTCACTGCTTAAAGTGCCCTTGAAATTTTTTTGCACCGTACAATGTCAAACCTTTTGGTATTTTCTGGCTATTTAGTTTTGCAAATCATCATTTAAGGTTTCATTGAGTAAGGGATTTGTTTCTAATAGCTTACAATGATAATTATGTCTTTATGCCAACTATACTTTAATTTTATAGACTATTCTGCCCATTATAAAAAGTTCTTCATTTTATAGATGACAAGACATTATGTTAAAAAGCTAATATAACTAAGTTAAAGGTCAAAATAATGAAAAATGCTGTTCTGTAAGTGAGGGTGGGTCAGTAGGTGAGACTGAGTAAACGTGTCCCGGGCACGGGGCAGGTTCAGGTATCAGACATGGATCTATTTTTTTTTCTTTTTTTTTGACACTTAAATATTCAAACAGGGGAAAAAACTGAATGCATAAACTTCAACTTTATTAACTGCTTAATAAAACCATAATGTCAAACCTTTCTTAAATTGAAGTATACCCAAGTAGCACACTTCATTTTTTAAAGGTTGTAAAATGGTCATTAATGTTGTGACAACGGATTAAAAACGTTTATAAAACATTTTTTTTTTGCTACCTGGGTAAAAATTAGAAAATTCATTGAAAAAAATTACATAAGCGTGCAACGGTCTACCCTATTTTTCAATTCTAAGAGTGCCGCAACGCTTTCCTTTCAGGAGTTGTCTCCCAGAAAACCTTTTAAATTACAGTCCTATAAACAAAACTGTAAGCCCAATTGAAGTTCCAGAACCAATTCTTAACTCTCTTTATTGATGTTATGAGAGAGGATGTTCGGGCACTCCTTAGAATTTTTTTTTGAAAATAAGACCTTAAAAAAGCAATTGCATGCCATATCTGGTGAAGTTAGAAAAAGGGATGAAGTTCGGGAACTCTTCCTGAGTTTTTTTTTTTTTGATTGAAGTTTCTAAAGCACAATTTAAAAGCGAGTGGTGTTTGAGGGGAGAAGGGTACTCAGATTCTTTAAAATGAAATCTTTAAAAAGAAAGAAATTGTAAGCCATCTTTGATGAGGTTCATGGAAGGGAAAGGATGGTGCCTAAAATCTTATGGCAACAAATGAATTGCAACCCAGCAATTTAGAAGGAGAGGGAAGGAAGGATTAGCCCCAATGCAAACATGATATGCACTTTTAAAAATCCAATTTTATATCATTTATTTTTTACTTCTTTAGAAGTAAAAAACAATGGAATGAGATAAATTTTTTTCATTCATCCATCTCTGTGATTTCATCAAGATGGAAATTCGTCTTGAAATGGAAGGCCTTGTACCCATGATCAATACATCTCAATTAATACTCAAAATAACAGCTACAAGAACTTAATCATTATTACACCTTTCTAATAACTAAAAATATTTTTATAAACCAAAAAACATTACAATAAATGTATGAAATTTAAAAGTGATTGGTTTTATTTTTTTTGTTGATCTGAGCTTGGAATTATGGTCATCTTGGACAAGGAATCACCTTTTTGTTTAGGAACTTAGTTAAAATATTGCTAGGTAAGTGGCCATGCAAACTGAAAATATCTCACCATTTCACTTTGCCTCACATTCCCCTACTACTGCTTCATAATTTCAACAGACTGTAAAGATTTTTTGAAATTTACTCCTAAAACAATTGCACTACTGAGAGTTGGATCTTTCAATTAATGAGGTAGGAGATCACTCCCTCAAACCAAACAGCATACAAACTTAACAATATAATCATTCACCTGAAAAGGCTCATATTAAAACACTTCATAAACATCTACATAACTTACAGAATAAAAAAACCCTTTATTATCATGAGTCCATGAAATTCCCGAGTATCTAACATTTTCAACAACATCAGGTAAATCTGTTTTTGTCTTTACACATTTGATCTAGGAAAGAAAAATAACATTTATAAAATGATTTCATTGTAATAGAAATGGGTAAATAACATAATGCATCATTTTAAGGAAATTTATTGTTTACACAAGGCTCAGCAGGAGAAAATGTAGTTGCCAGTGACAATTGAAACTTGCCAAGTCTCATCAAGCAGGAACAATTGCATTTGTAGGCAATTATCCCAAACAAATTAATGATTTCAGTGAAGTGTTTTCTTAGGACGTTAATATTTTTGTTGTTGATGCCAAACTTATAGAAGCTACTGATTGTTAAGAACAAGTATGAAGGGGTAAAGAATTATAGCATACAATTACTAAGAAACATTAAAAAGTATAAATAAAGTTCCAAATTTATACCTATAAAAATACAAAATAGATTCAGAGATGCCACTCCCATACTTTCAGTGAAAGTGACAAAAATTTTCAGTAGTTTCAGTACTTATCAGTAGTTTATAATACCTGACAGATACCGACGCAATAGCTATTCGAAAGTCTAATATGTGTTTCACCCAAATATTAAAAATGAAATAATCAACATTGTTTAAATAATACAACAACAAGGTTATATGCATTATATCAGAACTTAGATGGTTACTTAGATTATAAATTATCAAATGTTATTTAATTAATATTTGATGATAAATATAAAAAAATATTTAATTCATATTACGGCAAAATATTAAAGCATATAGCAATTTAGCAATTTTCATTTGGCAAAGAAGCAATGTGCATTTAGTTAGGCCGCAAATGAACTGCTGTGCAATTTTTGAATCCGGAAAAAATCCCTTAACAACTGTTTAGAATGGCAGGCAATGGGTAAATTGTACGCTATTAAAAAATGAGCGAAAAAGCACTCAGCTTTATTCAAATCCAAATTTTCATCCTTCTTTTTCGTAAAAAGCTTGGGACATCTTTGAATTCTGTTGTGTTTTGACATTTTCAATGTGAGACTTTACTGAAACGTGCCGCCGACAATTGTCACGTTTACCGTGCGCCAAATTGAAATTTTTCGTGAAAACCTTAAAAAATGTCATATTTTCAGAATCTTTCCTCTTTTGCAAGAAAGCAAACTTGCTGGAATAAATATCTCTCAACGTCTGACAACTTTTCTTTAGGCTGATTCTTAGGAACGGAAGATGTTGATCGTTTTTTACCATTCATGATGAAAGAAATAGCCCTGCAAAAGTGTTCAACAGCAGCGCAAAGCAGATGCAAAGCATAAAAATTCAATGGAAATAATTCTTATCTCTCAGATCATCACAGGGTTGCTGCAAATATCCCTCCACGTACAGAGGAAGGAAAAATTTCGGTTAGAACCGGATGTTTATGCTTTCTACTGTAGCCTTTTCTCTATTTGGCATAGCCCGATGTGGCAGTTTTCCACAATTGGCAGTAATCGTTTTTTTTTTTCTTAAGGGGTTACAGTACCTTTCTAACAAATTTCTTTAATTTAAGTGAAAGAGTTAATTCTTTGAAATATTTGTTTCTGCACTTGTTTAAAAATCAATAATTTATTTTCAAACATCAAAAATTTTGAAAACTTTTTTTGAAAATTTGAAAAATGTAAGAAAATTTCAGTTTTTTTAAAACCCTAAGGCTTTTTTGTTTTTGCACTAATTTCAAAATTTCTTTTTGCGAAATGATCACAAGGAAAACCTCAACAAATCTGTGCATTCAATTTCTTATATTTTGATTAGAAAATATTTTGTGACCTTTTATGTAAAAAAATCTTAGAAAATTTTGTTCTTCGAGGTTTAACAAACTCTAAAAATTTTTGTAATTTATAAAACGCTTATTCAATGCACAGTTTTGTTAAATATATTATCCTGAATGCAAAAAATATTGCTTTAAAGTTATATCTTTAATAGAAAAAATTCCTTAGCATTTCTAGTAACATAGAAACACTAAAAACTGATCACCGAGAAAAAGCACTTTAAAGTTTGGCTTTTCCATTAGAACACATAGCATGTATGCCCTAAAGTCACTCATAACTTTTTAAATAATTTAGCTAGAACAATGCTGTTTTTTTCTGAGTGTTTTAAATAACTTTTACTTTTGAAATAAGCAATAAAAATTTTTTTGGTCTTTTGGTCATCTTTGAGGTACTGTAACCCCTTAACAATCGTGCAAAATGTCAATGTCCCAATTTTTATTTTATATTCCATTCAGAATCAGACCTTTTCCGTAATCAATTCAATTTTTTCGTAGAAACTATGGACAATCCGTAGTGTTTGGCATCTCTGTAGAATGCAAAAAACAAAAAAGACAAAAAAAATACTTTTATATTTTGAAAATTAAATTTTTTTTATTTTTTTTAAATTGATAACATTACTGAAAAAGAGAATTGGTAAAAAGTGTAACAGTTTCAGATTTATTAAATCTAATGTAAATTCAACAAGCAATATTTTGCAATTTCTGCTTTTTTACATTATTGATTTTACTAGTTTTACTTTTCAACACAAAGTAGGGAATTTAATGAGCAGAGTTCTTAATTTTCCTCACACATGCAAAGCTGCTCTATATTTTTCAGAACATTTGGCAAACCTGTTATATTTCAAAGCAGGTATATTAGTAACATGTATATTAATATTGTTATTTTCCAACATATGCTACTATGTTGGAAAATATCAAGTGTTTCATTAAGGTCACTGGAGTGAACGTATAAGCTATATTTACAGGGATGCAGGATTAGTGAAAATAAAAGTTTAAGCTGGGTATTTTAATTATAGATGTATTTTTTTAATAAAATTTAGCATTGCAGATTATATATATTAAGGATGCACCGATTAATTGGCCATAATTGGCCACTTTGCCAATAATAAATAATCGGCTAAATTTTACCAATTAATTGGCGGAAAAAATAATTTTTAAAAATATTTTTTAAAGTATACTTTCACCAAGAAACTATGATAAATATTTTTATTAGCTGAAAATAAATGTAATTTTTTGCAATCCTTACTATAATATGCAGTATGAAAGTGTACAGAGTAAAAATAAAACAAATAGTTTAAGATTGCCCTCACAGCTAATATTCAAATGACTCTTAGAAATTAGTATATTTCTGAACTTTTAAATTGGAATGCGAAAACATGAGTACTTCATTTTATTTATAATCAGTCAAATTTTGCAGATCAACCGGCAAAAAAAATGTTTTAAATAAAACTACTTTCTGTATGCCTTGAGCAAGAAACTACGATGAATAAATTAATTAAATAATAAATAAATAATTTACTGCAAACATAAGTATAACATGTGTTACAAAAGTGTAGTGAGTAAAAATAATACAAATAACTCAGAGAATGAAGTATAAAAAAAAGATCCTCTTAGTTTACTATAAATGCTATAGTAAACTTATTTTCCCATTTTGAATAAATAACACAGATCGAAAATGTTGCAACATTTGTCATGTGTTAATACTTTTCTCCTTTGTATAGTACTTTTAGATAATCTCTTAACTTTCAAAGAATAAAAATCTAGAATTAAATGGCTACTTTTAATTAACTTACTTGTAATTTTAATAATAATATGAAAATTGGTTCAAAAAATTTAATAAAATTTTGAAATTATTTATTGGAAATTAGGAAAATGGAAAAAAAAAAAGAAAAAATCTCACACCCTGTGGAGTTCCTTACTGTATTTTTGGTTGTAGGCATTCGGAATAGTTTACAAAAAAAAAAAAAAAAATGCTACTTGCGACGTGATGAAGAGAAGGCCTTTGATTTCTTCCAAGGGAAAGGTAAACTCTCTACAACCACTCAGCTATGCAGAGATTATTGTTGGTCATTCTGCACCCTAACCCTTACTAAATAAGGGATAGGTGGATCATATTATATATATGGAT
Organism: Uloborus plumipes; assembly: GCA_038373865.1. NCBI lineage: Eukaryota > Metazoa > Arthropoda > Arachnida > Araneae > Uloboridae > Uloborus > Uloborus plumipes. Next base: position 61,047 of record JAXGGA010003363.1, on the reverse strand, counting down.
TTCAAATCTCTCTTCAATAAAAACTAACTCTTAAAAATGTGATCAAACATTACACACAGTGTATAAAACTAGTGTGTGTGTGAAACTAGGCGTCAAAATTCTCAAGGTAATGGCATCTGCCGACAGTGGTGACACATGAAAGAATGGATGCTGTATCGTGGATCACACTAAGTCTGCAAAGATTAGATCCTCCAATACACTCATTAAAAAAAACATAAAATTTGAAAGAGTTTAAAGCTATAAAGATATTTACCTTAATCTTGTTCCAATCAGAACCACTTTGACTCATTCCATATGCCAAATATTCCCCGTCTTCAGAAAACTCCTTTTTTGTTAAACTTACAGTACCATCCTCTGACCATTCATTTGGGTCAATAAAAACTTCAGCAGTACTAATAAGACTTTCCTGCTTGTACAAAACACTACAAATAAAATACACATAGTTTTAAATAAGCAGTAAGCAAACAATTAAAATTATATTGCTAAAAATCTATTGCATTAACTCCTGTAATATAAACTGAGCTATAAGTAGTTACAGGGTCTGCAGTAAGGATTTCAAATTGTTAGTAAATCTACTAAATTTCAAAAGTATTAGTCAAATATTAAATTCAACAAATTTAAATTAATAGTTTTTCCACATTTTTTTATATATTTTTCCAAGGGAAATTTCAGAAAATTTTCTATTCATCAGCACTTCAGCCTTGTTAGAAAACAAAATTGCATAATCTAATTTCTACTTAAAAGCTAGAACAAGATTTACATTGAAGTACAACTTAATTTTTACGAATATAAAACTTTTTAGCATGGTTTCCATAGAAAGTGATGAAATAGGTAAATAAATATGTAAGTGATGATTTTTTTTTTCACCAAAGTACATGGTTATTTTGATGTTTATTTTCCAACAAAAATTAAGTACTAACACATCCTTTTCAGTTAAATGAATAATTTCATTATTTTCAGTCTATTATAAAAGTTTTGTACTGTGAAAATTGTTAATTAAATTGTTTATTTCAGAAACTCATCAACACTTTTTTTGAGAAATGATACATCATTATAGATTATGAATGGCCAACTTTAGGCAGACTCTCTTGTGCAGCAAAGTGTCAACTATCAGGCCTATGAGTTGAATTTTGTCTTGAAACCTATGTTTATTACAGAAACCAGTCAAGTGAAATCAACTGGCAGCTTTCTGCAATAAATTTCATGCTCGCCTTGTTTTGGTTCCATATTTGACTATAGATAGCCCAACATTTCCTACCCATACACTCCCTCATTCCTGTTAGCCAGGTTTGTTGTGAGTGAGAGATGGAGTATCTACATTTTTTTAGGTTAATGTTATTGTTTAGTGTTTTAATGTGGTATTTTATGATTATTTGGTATAAAAAATGCACAGTGATCATTCTGATGACTAATGTGAAACAAGAGAAAAACAAGGTTTTGTAAATGAAGATATGTAAAGGCATAATATCATTAGAAAAGAAAGAGTAAAAGGTAAAGAATATATGAACTACAAAGGTGTAACCTTGCTTCCGGTAAATCTATCCCTGATTGCTAGTGGGCAACTGTTCCCGACAATGTGGTTTGCACATTGATAATGAAAAAGAAATTTACAATATGGCACAATTCTTATCTGTTGAAAGCTAAAAATAAATGAGACTTATAATTGCAAACATTTATAGAAGCTGGGGTAGTTAAGAGTAGAACTTCATGTTCAACCCAAACCCCATAAGCAAAAACTAAAACATTTGCATACAACCTAAAAATCAATGGTAAGTTTCGTGCAGTTTGCACAAAATTGTTTTTTACAAATACATGATTATTCTCAAGATCAAGTTGCAAGATTATGCAGCCTATTACTGCGGCAACAAACACCTGGCAATATCAGAGGCAAAACTTGCAGTAGAAAAGCAGTTAATGGCAATATACGAGTGCTGATCCATGAACCGATTCAAAATTGGACATGAGGGAAACATTATGATGCTAGGAAAAAATAAAAAATATTTGGATATTAAGTTAAAAAATTCCAAAATGTTTCAAAAGGATCACCTTGAGTTAAGAGATAAGAGTAAAATAGTTTTCTACCATAGATACTTTAAGGAACATTTCAGTTCATGATTTGAGTGGCCACAAGTTGATGTTCGCAGCGTGTGAGAACTTAAGAGACTAAAACGAAAACTAAGAGATCCTTGTCAAAGTGACAATGTAAAGCACATCCTAGTTGCTGAACAAGTAATGCACTAGTACAAAGTCAGAAGGTTTTATATGAAACAAAAGGAGAATCAGAACACTGATGAATATAGTGCTTTGTTTTCACTACCTACAAAATTTCCCACTTCGAAAAATATCTGTACAAGACCTTTATGCCAGCTGTGGTTTTAAATGTATTTTGTGCACATAATATGAAGATCAAAAAAGCTAAAATGTACATTAATAAGGAAGGTGAGGACAATAAACTGACAAACGAGATTTGCTCATGATGCTAAATTATCTGAAAACTGAATTGCTTAGTGGAACAAAGTCGCTAATTCGCTTCAGTGGTCGCTCTTCAGGAAAAAACAAAAATCATTGTAATATATGGTGAGATTCTTGATGAGTCTTTAAAAGAGGAATATTTGAAGCTGCTCCTCACTATTTCCTAGTCAGGGGTCATTTGATCGTACCCTGTGATCGAGATTTTTTCTGCATGAAACTTGTTGTTTGAATAGTATACAGAGTTCATACAAAATCAGTATGCTGGAATGATTTTAAAATCAGGTACATCAGAGCGTTTTACTGTTCACCAACTATCAAACCACATTTAATACTTGGCGGCCTCATTTTTACAAGACTGTCAACTCAGATATAACTTCTAGGCGGGGAATTCAAAAGGAAGATGGGATTCCCTTTAAATTATCCACTTACAAAAAAAATTTTTAAACAACACTGCCCAGGAAGAAGTGGCTACTCAGCACTTTATTGGCCGTTAAACCTCCTGAAAGTACACACTCAAAAAATATTCTGCAGCTCCAGAGCTCCTAACAGTGATCACAAGCCCATCTGGAAAGATCGATATCAACGCAAAGAAAAGCAATGACCTGAACAATATTTGTTTTTGAAAAGAAACTTTTATTTTTTCTCAAGTCAAAACCTTTACTAATTGCAAAATTTGGACGTTTTCTTTTAGTTTTCCGATAATTTAAAAAGCACACTAGAAGGGTTTCGGAAATAGAAGATTCAACTGTATAGAAAGTTTATTGTTTGCCCTTTTGGATCCGGGCTATTCGTATGGACGTTTAACTTTCGAGACGGGGGGTACAACTGTTGAACAGCAGATCTTCTTTCCTCTAAAAACGGGAAGGTGCAACAGCAAAGACTTAGGTTTTATGACTTTGCGGTTCGAATACGAAGCTGTATTCCTCCAGCAAGGGGGAATGAAATCTTGGAAAAATCCCCTGTCACAAAGGGTAGAAACGAAGATTTCAACCCCGTCCTCAAAGGAAAAAAGACTTGCGCTACAGCATGTGTACCACCCGGTTCTTAAGGGTTAAGAACCTAAAAGTGAGAAAGACAATTTATCCAAGACTTCGATATGTAAAACTTTTCTGATAGTTGTTTTTCTTTCATTGCTTTTAAATTCAAGTTATTGAATAATCAAAGCAATATACTAAATTTGAGCATTTAGGAAATTTTGGTAACCTGGATTTTTGATTGAATTTAAAATTATGCAGAATTCCTTATAGCCACACTTTTTTATTATGCAATCATCTCAGGATTCACTGTAACACACTCAATTAAAAAATATAATCATGAAGAAATAATAACAAAATTATGTTACTTTTGGTTCTGCAATCCAGAATTCATCAAATAATAATAATTATTCCCCTCCTTAAAAGGACAATAGAATTTTGGATAGTTCCATAAGCTGGTGATCCTATTGAGGGAAAAAAGAGAGATTAACGTAAATATCATTGATTCAAAGTTTTGCACATATTTTTAAAATGCATTCGATCAGAAATTTAATTGTGTATCAAAATTTGTGTAACAGAAAACAAACAACTCACACATAGAAAAAAAAATTCTCCATAAAAAGCATAGCAAAGAATTTCAACTATTTATAAAGTCAGGGGCTGAAATTCAAATGTTCACATGAAGGAGAGACTCCTTTCAAGCTTGATGTATGGAAGATACCACTTTTTTTTTTTTTTTGAGAGTGAAAGAAATTTAATATTATTTGACTAGGGTCCATTAGGGTAACTTGGGTATAAATCAAGTTTTAAATGATTTACTAATGCTCAAAAACCGAACATCTTCCTCGTTTTTGGCTGTACAAAAAGATTCATTACATTTGCACAAATATTTCAAAATTTAGTGAACATTTTAACTGAAGAATTAAATCAATTATAAGCAAAATAAAATAATAATGGGAAAAACAAGAAAAGTATTTGCAATGTTTTTAGCAATTTGTGTCCATGTATCTGATAAAGTACGAAAAAAATTAAGCTGAACTATCAAAAAATGTTCATCCACCCTTTAGAGAAATTTGAAAATGAAAATTCTATGTTCAAAGGAAATGTTCCTGGGTTTGGCAAAATACAAAAATTTCTAAAATAAATATCAAGCTCGACACTATACTACAGAAAAAAGAAGTTCAAACTTTTCCTCGATATCAAGAAAATATTAACCTTTCTCTAATTTGTTCACGAATTGGGCAACTTTCAAGAAATGGAACAGTTAAAGCATTTTGTTCTTCAATAAATTTCTTTGTTTCTTCCAAATCAGCATCTTCCAACCACCTGTAAGGATCAGGGACCTAGAATAAAACATAAGTAGAAATTTAAGGCAAAAAAAAAAAAAGACATTTGAGCCATTTCACTATCATGAGCTGGACAATAAAACTTTATAATTTCACCAACATTTTGTCATATAACACCTTAATATCTTTAGCTAAAGGCAAGTAAGCGCTTTTTCAATACTCCCGACACAGTTGTATTTCTAACAAAACTAATTTTGTTATTTGAAAAGTAATTCATTTTCATGCTTCACATGTGGGACACCAAAAGTCAATCTTCCAAAATTTGCTGTTTGAATTAGTTAATGTTCTTGCTCTATTAATGTAGTAATAATGAAATAAATTGCAGATTTTGAAAGCAAAGATTCCAACGTAAAGAAAAAATCTACTTAATTTGTTAAGAAATAATTTAGCCGTTGAAAAAAATATGTAATAGGATAATTCCGTGGAAAACAGGGGCATTTTGTTTTGCATGTGACCCTTCATATAATGCATTAGATGGCAATTTTAAAAGGTAAATGACAAATCAAGAGCTTAATTTGTCATTTCATAAGCAACAAATTTTTGTTCATTACCCTTTTAAATTATTTTAAAGAAAATACATGATGTCGTGCAGGACAAAGTGATTCTTTTCTGTGGAATAACCAATTTAAAATTTGGAGAATTTAACAAATTTCATTTTCCTTAAATTTGGACATTTCTTAAATGTTTAAATCTCCAACAAAGTGACAAAGAATTTTAATTCATACTTTTTAAAGAAAATATACATACATAGATAATCTAAATAGATAAAGGAGCAACTTTTAAGCATTTTTTTTTTCTTTAAAAGTAAAATTTCTGCCCACAAAATCTTTCATAGTTTATTTTTTTAAATTATATAAATTTAGTTTTGACAAAAATAGTAAGTCCTAGGTCTAACCATTTTCAAACTTGCCAGTATGAAAATGGTTTCAAGGAAGAAATGATCAGGTCCATCCTTCCCCTCCATTGATGGGGCAGGGAAACCCTGCTAATGGCAAAAACCTTATGTCAAATTACGTTCTTTGTGTAACATTAAAAGTATTAATAATTTATTTAGTTTAACAGTCTGGAGGGGAGTAATAACCAATCAATGATAAGGGGGGGGGGGAATAAATCAACTTTTTTGCATGCAATTCTCGATGAGTGTTTTCTAAAACTGTTATACTTCTTTCAGGTCTGCTCCTTCCAAATAACAAGTCGGGATCCGTCCCCCAATTTGAATCAAGGTAGTTTTACTCTCATAAAAAAAGAGCCTCAATCTTAAGCACTAGACGGGCTTGTACGCAATTCTAGAAATAAAATGAAGGAGTTTTGAAGAAGAGAACTTGATTTTTTGACGGATTACTTTTACTACGTTAAAATGGGTAATTTCTTGCAATTTTTTAACAGGATCCTACTTAAGTATTTTTATCAGTTTAAATAATAGTTAGACAAACTCACTTTCATTGCTAAGAGAAAGGGAGGGGGAGTGTACCATACATAGATTAACATGTATATGTTAATGTGGCAAAACGAAGTTCCTCAAAGCTGTCTCGAAAACTTTTTCAGTAGTCATCTTTGGTAACGTGAGGGGAATGGCTGGATTTCGGGGACTTTTTTCTATTTCATGTCTTGCCCCTAAGAATTTTATGAAATTGAAATTTTTAGAGAACTACCATATGGATTTTTCGAAATTTTAGCTCAAAAAATTCAATTTCAGACTATTTTTGGTGCTCAAGATAAGCGAGAAGGCATAATAAGTGTCACAAGATTTGCTTAGTGGGAAATGAGAGGAAATATGCTATGAATGAGTTATAGAAGACTGTGTAATCTTGAACTAAAAATGGGGGAGTTTTGAATGAGTTGGCACCAAAATGTATGAGTTCGAAGGGCCCCCTCAAAAAAAAATTTCTAAATGAAGGAGTATTGGAGGAGTTTTGAAGGAGCGTACGAACCCTGCCCCCGCCCCCTGTCCGTCATAGCTCTCGTACTAGATAAAAAATACACATCTAAAGGAGAAAATTTGCTCCAAATTATTTTAAAATCAAGACAACCTTATGTGAAAATGCAGCTATAAAATTTGATCTAACTTTGCTTCCTTTTAATCACTAACTATATAAATTGTGTTTCTCTATCTCTGTTCATTTTTTTTTTTTTTTTTTGACAATCACAAAAGGAAACAAGCATGGTACTTGCCGGTATGCCATGATAAATATCGACTGTATCTCCACGACGAACAGCAGGATATTGGAAAGTCATGGCCAAGTGATCAACTTTGGGATGCACAAACTGTCTTGTTCTTGTTTTAAAAAGCTTTGTCAAATTTACACGATAAAGGGGATTTAAGAACTTAATTCTTCTAAACAGATGCTGCGTTGCCAACGGCAGATCAGACATAGAAAAGTAGTGGCGTGAAACCACGGAGTAAAGAGAAGAGTTCGATAGTTTGAAAGAGGCAACGAATGAGGTACTTTCACGCCGAGAAGAAGAACACACTGGCTAAAACAGTCGTATGCAAAACAAACGCACATGGTAGTGTTAATGTTTACGAGAGTGGTATGGTTGTCGCAGTAATAAATTTTTTTCTCCAAGAAAAACCGTGACCAGTTGTTGTGGATATAGATTTACGATTAATAATGGAAAAGAAGAATGCAAGGAGAAGGAAATATTCCTCGATTTGTTTCGATATTTTAATTGTGAGCTTATAAAAGATTTTTTGTCATGATAAAACCGGGTTGCTTCACGTCGCCATGTATGACCACGAGCATTTGTTCCGAACGCTTCGAAGAATCATGTTTCAGGGTCCATTAGCTGTTCATGCAAAAATTAATGTTGAAAAGAAGCTGTACCAGCCATTTATTCCTTTTCACAAGATGCCTAGAAAAGATGACACTTGAAATTCAACGAGTATCTGATACACAGTAAGTTATTTTGTCATCAATCCTTACTTTAGTCGTTATGTTTATATGAATTTTGCTTTCATCAAAATCAATGTTTGGAAAAAAAATTTGTGTGGTTTTTCATTTATTCTCGGAAAAAGAATTAAGTACGGGGGGGGGGGCTTTTTATTTATTGATCAGATCTTTATTTTCGTTTATTTATTTACTTTTTTGACTTATTATTATTTATTTAATATATTATTATCCTCCTACCCCTATACCAGTAAATTAGCTGGTATAGGGGTAGGAGGTAAAATTCTAGTTTGGGTTAGGAATTGGCTGACAGGAAGGAAACAAAGAGTAGTTATTAGGGGTAACTATTCTAAATGGAGTGAGGTTTTAAGTGGGGTTCCCCAAGGATCAGTTTTAGGTCCCCTTTTGTTTATTATTTTTATGAATGACATTCATGAAAATGTTTCTGGAAACATGAATTGTTTTGCCGATGATGTCAAACTTATGGGGGTTGTAGAAAATGATGAACAAATAAATCAGCTGCAACAGGATTTGGATCATATTACTAAATGGGCAGACAAGTGGGGTATGGCAGTTAATGTTGGGAAATGTCAAGTGCTGCATTTCGGTCATGGAAATAAGCATACAAGCTATTATTTACAGGGTTCAGTCATTAGTAGGGCAGATAATGTTATGGATCTAGGTGTCTTAATAAATCAGGATTTCAAGTCTAGTCAACAGTGCAGCATAGCTAGTAACAAAGCCAATAGGATGCTTGGGTTTATTAATAGATCTATTTCAAACAAATCTAAGAAGGTTCTTCTGCCTCTATATAGAAGTTTGGTGAGACCTCATTTGGAGTACGCAGTTCAGTTTTGGTCTCCTTATCTGAAGAAAGACATTAATTTATTGGAAAGGGTACAAAGAAGGGCTACAAGGTTAGTAAATGGGTTTTCTAATTTAGACTATGATTCCAGACTTAGAATGCTTAATATGTATAGTCTTGAGCGAAGGAGAGCCAGAGGGGACATGATTCAGTTGTTTAAATTTATTAAAATGAATGATGTTACGGGGTTAGATTTTCGCACGGAAAGCAGGACAAGGGGTCATTGTTTTAAGCTGTTTAAATCTCAGGCTAATCTTGAAATTCGAAAAAATTACTATTTTAGCAGGGTGGTGGGAACTTGGAACAGCTTACCGGAAGAGGCGGTAAAGAGCAATGGAGTAGATGGCTTTAAGAGGGCCATTGATCTTCACTGGGGTCTTTAAAATTGACTAGGACCAGCCAAGTTGGGCCCAGAGCCTGCTGCTGGTCGCCACATTTGTATTTGTATTTGTATTTGAAGCTTTGAGTATCAAAAAACTTAACTTTTTAGTTTTTAGAACTTTATAAATTATTTCTTTTGTTGTTTCAAATGTTGATCTTGCTGCTCCTGCATTTTGTGTCTAATTAATTTATTTCCCTACTTAACATGAGTTTATTTCAGCTTAGGTTTAATTTTAAACATTAATGGAATGCTTATTCTCCAGATAGCTGTGGCTTTGGGTTAATTGTGAATTCGTGGTATTTATCAATTTTATTTTCTTCTCAATAGTAACATAAACGCTACAGAAAATATTATTGAAACTAGTCTTTTGAGCAGTGGCATGGTATTTATATTTGGTTTAGTAATTTCCTGTTGAAGAGGTGTAGAACTGCAAACATTCTGTGGTGAATCCCACTATCAGTCACAATGTTGTGTAAAACATGACACTAAACCTTTACTTATATTAAAAACTGAGTATATTTCTTTCTTTCTATAGTCATGCTTCTTTCTCCTGAATGCCGTTGAACTGAAAGTCGAACTAGGTAAATATAGATTCTTAATTTTTCAGGTTTTGTTAGTTTTAATTTATATAATTAGGTATATGATTTTAGTAATCAAATTTATGGCGATTTGTCCTAACTGATTAAACATGAAATCCATTGTTAAAAAACGTAGTTGATATGAAACAGTAATAATAATGATAATTTTGAATGAAAGCTTAACTGAATCAAAAAACATGAAACTCATTAGTGGGCCACATAGGTGGTATGTCTTTAAATCTAATGAATATTAAATTATATCAAATAATATTATAGCATCAGAATGAAGTAAAAGTTAAGGAGTGGGGACGTTATGCATTAACATGCCGCAGGAAGCTAATCTTGGCAGCTAGTACTCATCTATCCATTGAATTATTTAGTACAATTTCCTAGTATTCTCGCCTTGCTTGCGTATAAGAGCGATAAGTCGCCAGTATGGGGACTTGGCTTCGCCAAGTGCCCCCTCTCTTGGTGTGGGGATCAGGTTACTCTTCCCTCACCAGTCGCTTTGGATATCCCAACGAAGACAGCCATAGGGCATTCTGTCTCTCTCTTTCCATGCAGTATTGTATCCTAATGTGTGAAGAGCAATAAATATGTTTGCTGGAACTGCGACTCATCTATATACAGTCCACTGCTGGGCAAGGGCGTAGCCAGGACTCACGTTAGGGGGGTGCAAGCAGTGGCACCAAAATAGGAGGTCACTATGACCTCCCAAAAAGTTCTTATCCGATACAAATTGGCTGATGAAATTTGAAAACAGTGAGACAGTATTGCAAGGCTGAACTTCTTTAATTTTTTTTTCTTTAATTAATTTATTGGGTTGGAAACTAAGTAATTGCGGATTTCACTCATAGCTGGCTCCAGTTGAATTTTAAAATTTGCACACGTAGTACAAATGTGAAACACGTTTTGTTATTTGATAGTTGGCAACTCAGATGTCAATCAGTAAAAAAAGTTTTTTGATTGGTTGCGTAGTTTTCGTTTGGCGTTCGTTGAAAAATGGAAAGTCAAAAGGAACATTTTCGTCACATTTTGCTTTTTTTTTCCGCAAAGGGAAAAACGCATCGCAAGCTCATAAAAAGTTATGTGCTGTTTATGGTGACGAAGCCTTAAAAGAAAGGCAGTGTCAAAATTGGTTTGCCAAATTTCGTTCTGGTGAATTTTCGCTCAAAGATGAAAAACGCTCTGGTCGTCCAGTTGAAGTTGATGACGACCAAATCAAAGCAATAATCGATTCGGATCGTCACAGTACAACACGTGAGATTGCAGAGAAGCTTCATGTATCACATACATGCGTTGAAAATCACTTGAAACAACTTGGCTATGTTCAAAAACTCGATACATGGGTTCCTCACCAACTGAAAGAAACGCATTTAACGCAACGCATTAGCTGCTGCGATTTGCTACAGAAACGTAATGAAAATGATCCGTTTTTAAAACGACTGATAACTGGCGATGAAAAATGGGTTGTTTATAACAATATCAAGCGGAAAAGATCGTGGAGCAGGCCAAGTGAACCAACTCAAACAACATCAAAAGCTGATATTCATCAAAAGAAGGTTTTGTTATCAGTTTGGTGGGATTACAAAGGGATTGTCTACTTTGAACTCTTACCACCGAACCGAACGATCAATTCTGATGTCTACATTGAGCAACTGACGAAATTAAACAATGCAGTTGAAGAAAAGCGGCCCGAATTGACAAATCGAAAAGGTGTTGTATTCCATCATGACAATGCACATCTTTGCTCACTCGTCAAAAATTAATGGAGCTTGGTTGGGATGTTTTGCCACATCCACCATATAGTCCTGACCTTGCACCATCTGATTACTATTTGTTTCGATCTTTACAAAACTCCTTGAATGGTAAAAATTTCAATAATGATGATGATGTCAAATCGTACCTAATTCAGTTTTTTGCTAATAAAAACCAGAAATTTTATGAACGTGGGATTATGATGCTGCCTGAAAGATGGCAAAATGTCATTGATCAAAATGGGCAATACATTACAGAATAAAAATATTTCGTTCCATGAAAAAAATGTCTTTCATTTTCTTTAAAAAATCCGCAATTACTTAGTTGCCAACCCAATATTTATTTTCGGGATGCCTCACGTCTCTTTTGGTAGACATAGACAAGTATGCATTCTTGAATTTTATTTATTTATTTTTTAATCATTCATTACAGTTCCGAGTTTCATTCGGTAAATTAAAAATTTTCTCCTCAAAAACAGGCAAGCTTACTATCATTTTCTGAAAAGTAATCAATACTAGATATAATAACGCAGTTTATATAAAGTTCCCAAAAATTAGCATAAAAGTCAAATAAATAAAATGGGAGGTCACAGTGACCTCATATTGGCTCTGATCTAGGGGGGTGCAGCTGCACCCCCCTAGCTACGCCCTTGCTGCTGGGAGATATAGTTCTCCCCCCTCATCCAAGCGGATACACCTAGTACTGTTAACATTTTGTGTAATTTTAGCCAATCTCGCACCTAAGCTTGCAGAGTGCCGAGTAGCATATATTTAACTAATAAAGGTTACTCGTTTTGAACACAGGTATTCTTGGTGTGAAGGCCCGCAGAAGTTACATAGTTTGTTGTAACAGAATATTTTTGGTTGAAACTGTTGAAGTGAATTTAAGAGCTGAATTAAAATATGTTACTTTTATTGCATATACACCAAGTACAAATTTATCTTAAAGTTAGATTTCTTTTGAATAGTTTTTGTAATTTAATATTCCTTTATTTTAACTCATTAAACCATTGCAATGATTCCTCTAATAAATATTTTTGGTACTCATCCGTTAGCCGGGAGCAAGCGAAAAATCGAAACTTGCCAAGTGGAGGGAATGATAAATTCTTCAACGGAATGTGGAAAATGTTCAACTGTAAACAGATATGGTTGTAAGAAATTAGGCGGAATTGTATATTATTTGGCGATAATCATTCAGTGAATTTTCGCTTGCGCCTGCCTACCGGATAAGTATCATATTTTTTATTCTTTAATCTTTTCTTGTATGGAAATATACCTCTTGGGGAACCCGCCTTGCTTCTGCAAAAAGGGGTAATGCGCTTTTTGCATCATACCTCCAAAGTGGCATCTATACTTCAGCACTATTCCACCTGAGCCACAGCAGTCTACTCAACCGAGTGGTTACTTTTGTGCTCAGGTAAGATGAGAAAGCTGTTTTACTGTGCTCCAGTCTGGATGCAACTTCCCTAATAGCACAATGTGTCACGGATAAGTCACACCGTGACTCAATTGTGACGACGCACAAAAGTCACATTGTGACTCGATTGCGACATTTGCGTGTGACTTCACTACAACGTCGCTGTGACAGCTGAATTGTGACCGGTCACAATGTAATGTTTTGGAGACGTCACATTGTGACCTTAATGTGAATTTTCAGTAAAATATTTTTTTTACCGATTGAAGACCGAATTAATAATACCGAATTAATAATTTTACGTTACAAAATCAGTCAAAAAATTTTTTTAAGAGCCTCAATCACTTTCTAACAGACAGCAGTAGCAAAAGCGACCAAGTGACAACCACTTGCGAATGTCAATTCGTGATGACGTCAAAATTGCAGTGACGGCCCTTACAACGTCAATGCAATTTTGGACAATTTGTGACTATTCCGTGACAACATGACACAGTTACGGAAACCGTTGTCGTGTAATTGTGTATTTGATGCGACGTTTTGATAGTGATGCGATCAGTTTGTATCGGTTATGCGGCTTCTCATCATTGTCACTATCAAATTTCTTTACTTACTTGTGACCTTTAAATGACGTCGCTGTAAAGCCCTGTAGTGATTTACAGCAGATGCGAAAGCGGGGTATGATTATGAATAGCACAGTGACAAAAATAAGACGCTTTTGTGACTCGGGTACGTCACAAGTAAAGTCCCAAAGAGATGGCTGCAACTTACGAATGAAAATTCGCGGCGACATCACAAGTGCGATGTTGCAGTGACGACGCCTGGTAGCACGAAGGCAGTCGATGTCACTTAGTGCTGGTTTTGCGCCTTATTTGTGACTTTTAAATGAAATTCTTCAAAGCATTATTGCGATTTAAAAAAGTCGCAACAAACGGGGATGTGACTACGAATTGCACAGTGACCAAAATAAGACGCTTTTGTGATACCTCACAAGCGAAGTCGCAAAGATGTGGCAGCAACTTACGAGTGTCAGCTCGCAGAGAAGTCACAAGGCGGAGAAGTCCTCAGGTGCCGTCACTGTGAAGTCGCACTGTGACGCTGCCGCGACTTCACGCGTACGTCACTGACTGGTCGCATCGGTCGCTGTGACTGTGATGTGAGGTCGCTAAACCGTCACTGGGAGACCTAAGTTGCAATTCGGTCGTCAGGCGTTGTCACTGTAAAGTCGCATTGTGAAGTCGTCGTTGCTGACATTCGTATGTAACTTGGTTGCGACTTCACTTGTGACGCATGCGAGGGTCACAAAAGCATTGCATTAGCAACGCCTGAAGACGCAAGTGGGACTTTTCTCTGACGTCGTGGTAAAGTCGCATTGTGACTTAAAACTGTCACATCGACGTGGATGTGACTCACTTTGTGACCACAATGTGACCTTCAGCAGCTCTTTACTTTTTGAGTTTCCTCTTGTAACTCTCGTCTAGTATAGTGGTTAGAATTCTTGGCTTGCATCCAGACGACCCGGGTTCGATTCCAGGCGTGGGACAATGGGTTTCGCAGCGTAACGGTTGTCGGAAAGTATGTTGATTCAATCCAGGTTCTTATATCAGTAATTTCTGATGTCAGTAAAAGACTCTTTTATTTGTTCCAAAATTAAAAAAAAATATTTTATGACAGGTCGTCGGGCGCCGTCACTGTGAAGTCGCACTGTGACGCCGCCGCAACTTCACACACAGGTCACTGACTGGTCACATCGGTCACTGTGACTGCGATGTGAGGTCGCCAAACCGTCACTAGGTGACCTCGGTTGCAATTGGGTCGTCATGCGCCGTCACTGTAAAGTCTCATTGTGACGTCACCGCGGTCGGACATTCGTAAGTCGCGGTGACTTGGTTGCGACTGCGCTTGTAACGAGCGTCACGGGTCACAAAAGCGTCACATTTTGGTCACTGTGCTATCAGGGTTTAAGGTAGTGTGGAAATTGATGCAGTACTTTCTCTTTCTTAAAAAAATTTTTCATACTCAAGATATTTGCATGCAAAAAATTGTTTCCCCTCTAGGTTACCTCAGCCGGAGCGGCTGACTTCTCATCAGATTCATTGGCACAGTGAAAAATTTTGCATATGTGAGAGCTGATTTTCATTTCAAAATGAAATTATTTTATCCGAATGTGTTTTTGTTATTTTTACAAAAGTGAAAGAAAAAATGTTGACTATTCAAAATTGTTAAATGGGTTTTTAAGACTACTGAAAAGTACTTATTTAAAGCACTAAAATATTTTCCACCATTAATGGGCAGTTTAGTCACGTATCATTATGTCCCATTAAACACTAAACTGGAATTAATTTTTTAGATCAAATTAAATTGAAAGCTAAGTAGGTAAGAGTAGAAATAAGATGGTAGTTTCGTTTTAATCAATTTACCAGTAATAAAGCTAAAATTATGTTCAAATAGAGCAACTGGTTAACTCGGGTGTTTTCGATGATGTTGGTGTGGTGTGGTGTTCATAATGTGTTTTCATACAGGATGGGTTAGCTGGAAATACTATTAGAATGCGCTTGGTTAGTCACCAGTTGCTTTATGCGAACATACCCTAAGTTGACAGGTGAAAAAATAGACTAAAAATTACAACCACACAAACACAATGACCAATACTTGGCGACGACTTGATGCATCCACGTGGGAAAATTATGCATTGTAAAACATGTTCCACTTGTAGTGAGAGATTTCATGTTCAGAACACACTATTGTCATCGTTGGTGGAAGAATATAAAATATTAATGAGTCCATACTTCTGTTAAACTCGTTTATTGTTTTGCAAATATTTCTAATTTTCATATGAACAGTAGGGTGGAGCGAAAAACAAAAATTTTGGAATTTTTTTCTGTAATACCCGGCAAAAGCTGTGCATGCGTAAGTACAAAACACGTGTAAAATATTATCAAGTTTGAACAACTCCTTTAGGGTCCTACCAGGGCTTGAATTTCTCTAAAAATACGAAAAAATGTCTATTTTCTAAAATTTTTTGGAAAATATAAATAATCACCATTTTTGTTCTAATACCACTAAAATGCTTCCTTTTAACACTCTTTTCATGCATCTTCAAAATTATTGATATTCTATTCAGTATTAAGTTCGTACATTAACCGTAAATTTCCGTGAACTTAACCAAAAATTTACTTTTTTTACCATTTTTTGCACATAGCAACAATTCTTCTTTTGGAATCCAGATAATATTTTTTTGAAATGAATGGGCAAAATGCAGCTTTTAGTTGTAAATGCAATTATATTTCGTTACGTTAACAGCCCAGAATGCACCACAAGGAGGTAGCTGCACTTCGGGTGTCATTCTGCATTTTCCATCCACCTACCTCGTTGTTTACATATTTTCAACACATATTTCCGGATACAATTTCTTTCTGATGTTAAACAGGTTTCACCTTTTGAATCAAAGTTTGAAGTTAGACTTATGACTCAGTTTTGGCATTGATGATTGCGAGCCATCAAGTTTTTCATTTAAATTTATATCTTGTCTTTTCTTCCAATAGCAGTCTACCGTCTCTCTAACCAGTTTTAAACCCTTAAAACAGTCGGAGTGTAGAAGAGGTATACTTAATGAATCACTGATAAAGTGCAACTTGTTTTTTAAAAGTTAACTTATTAACGTTGCAAGAACTCAGTGGAAGATATCGAAGCTTTAAAAACGGATTAAAAAAAGAGGAAAAGTACTTGATGGACATTGTCAATGTAATACAGAAAGAAGAAAGTGACCCTGATCTCACTATCAAAAATCGGAGACCTTTCAGTCATTAGCGTTCGTTAATTCAAGCTAACAGAGTAATGAATCTGTTAATTTTTAAGATGAATTTCTAATGAGATGAAGATACTCGTCAGTTATATCTTTAAATAATATAATGGTTCAGGAAATTAGAAATTTTGAAAAAAAGAAAAAACATTTCCGTGAAACATGGAATTGTATGTATAATGAAAGTTACGCAATCTATAATTCATTTAATTGATGATCTTCTCTTCTTTGTGGATCCGCTGATTCGAAGAAATGTCTGCTTTGTTAATTTTGAGAACTTGTAATTGGCCATGCACGGCAGTGGACGATAGTCAAACTGTAAAGGAGTTGGGTTACGGAAAGGCATACATAACATCAGAAAACACTTTGATAACTAAATGAGAACTTTCATGACCAATATTAAGTTTTGAAAGTTCAAACTATGAGATTTTTCTAATTGACATCATTAACGGGAGGAAAGTAAACACGCGTTAACCAGTCAATTTATTCTTCTAGTTTTAAACTTTTATAGAATGTGTAATTTTTAATATGATTACAGCTCCATGGAAATTTTCTTTCTCGGAAATTTTTTTTCTTTTTTTTAAATTTCTAATTTCTTTAACTATACAGAAGCGTATTTTTTAATGATATAACTGACAAGTATCTTTATCTCATTAGAAACTCAGCTTGAAAATCAACAGCTTCATAACTCTGTTAGCTCGAATTAATGAAAGCTAATGACTGATAGGTCTCCAATTTTCGATAGTGAGATCAGGGTCACTTTTTTCTTTCTGTATTACATTGACAATGTCCATCAAGTACTTTTTATCCCTGCTTAAAGCTTTGGTATCTTCCACCGAGTTTTTGCAACGTTAATAAGACAACTTTTCAAAAACAAGTTGCACTTTATCAGTGATTCAATAAGTATACCTCTTCTACACTCCGACTGTTTTGAGTGTTCAAAACTGGTTAGTGAAACGGCCGATTGCTATTGAAGGAAGAGACAAGATATGAATTTAAATGAAAAACTATATACTCGCAATCGTCAAGGTAAAAACTGAGTCATGAGTCAAACTTCAAACTTTGATTCAAAAGGAGAAACCTGTTTAACGTCAGATAGTAATTGCGTCCGTATAAATGTGTTGAAAATATGTAAACAACATGGCTGGGTGGATGGGAAAGGCAGAATGACACTACCTCCTTGCACGAACTGCAGCTACCTCCTTGTGGTGCGTTTTGGGCTGTTAATGTAACGAAATATAATTGCATTTACAACTAAAAGCTGCATTTTGCCCATTCATTGCAAAAAATAGTGTCTGGATTACAAAAGAAGAATTATTGCTATGTGCAAAAAATGGTAAAAAAGTCAATTTTTGGTTAATTTCACGGAACTTTGCGGTTTATGTACGAACTTAATACTGAATAGAATGTAAATAATTTTGAAGATGCATAAAAAGAGTATTAAAAGGAAGCATTTTAATGGTTATCGAACAAAAATGGCGATTATTTATATTTTCCAAAAAAATTTTGAAAATTGACTTTTTTTCGTATTTTTAGAGAAATTCAAGCCCTGGTAGGACCCTAAAGGAGTTGTTCAAACTTGATAATATTTCACACGTGTTTTGTATTTACGCATGCACAGCTTTTGCCGGGTATTACAGAAAAAAATTCTAAAATTTTTGTTTTTCGCTCCACCCTAATGAACAGGATCCTTCCCATGGCAGAATTGTAACATTAAACTTTGTCTTGGAACAAATGATTCAGCTAGTGACGTACAAGTAAAATATGTAAACAATACTATGCTGTGAATTCCAAACATTAATACATCATATGAAATTTTTGGTCAATTAATCAAGTATTCATACCTTACAACTTATTAAAATCGAAATAAAATATTGACATTTATCTGTGAAAAATGCAAATAAAAAACTATTAACAAGTTGACTGCCGAGAAAGGTAAAATCTATAGCACATGAGTTGTGCTAGAAACTGTACCTGTTAGCCAGTTTTGATTCACTGGTACCTCCTCAAAAGCCTAATATTTAAATTGATGTCAGTGTACTAGACAAATTCAAACCTGTACGAAAACAGCAAATCTTTATCGCCCATGAACTAACTCAGTCAAGTCTGTCTACTAAAATGACATGCTACGAATTATCTTGTGTGGCAGTCAACGTGTTAAATACTAGGGCTTGGTCAAGAAAAAGATCCATAAACGGTATTATGCATTCAATGAAACAGAATTAGTAGCTTATGTGGAATACTTTTTTATTGTATGCGCCATTCATGCGGGGTTCATATAAACTATGTGGTATACTTTTTTATTGTACTAGTGATTTGGGTGGTATACGCTGAGGTGGCAAAAGTCATGGGATATTTTATTTTCTGATCCTTTCTTGGCATCACAAAGAATAAACCAACTCCACAAGTCCAAAAACTTAAAGAAAATGCAAAAGTGCAAGAGGTTTTGAAAACATCTCGTCAAATTTAAAATATTTTTTTTTAATATGCTCAGAAGAAACCTGAACAGTTTAACAATTGGTACATGACTCAAAAACTCTGTCCTTGCTCGAAACAGAGAGTTCAAGTGTTTGCAGACAAAGAACGGGAGACAAGTCCGTAGGCTTCTGTTACCCTCAATATAAATAGCACCAACTTGGCTCTTTCTAGAATGCCAATGGGGATCCAGAAAGAGTTTCCACTAGTCCCTATTCTGTTTCTTTGCCCTTGAGAAAATCTCACTAAAAGTGGAATAGTGGAAGGTAAATATACGTATGGCAAAAATGTCACTTACAACATGTATAAATGGGCAATGCAATCGAGCGGTCCACTTTTGCACAAATACCCATTGGCAACGATTTTCCATTAATTAAGTCTATAGTGGCAGCATGGCTCAATACTTCTGCAGGCACTGTCTAGCCACTTTTCGAATTCACGCCTTTTGAGTTGTACTACTTAACGGGGCAAAAGAAGTTCGGACATAATATTACAGTAACCCCTCGTTATATCGCGCTTTTTGGGGGACAAAGAAAAAGAGCGATATATCCGAAAGCGCAATATAACCGAGGTTATAAAAAATAGTTTTTCTCTTTTCTACGGCCCTGGGAGGAAGCAGTTTCCAACTTAAGATGAAATATTTTGCTGGTATGCAGGACATAATATTACAGTAACCCCTCGTTATATCGCGCTTTTCGGGGGACAAAGAAAAAGAGCGATATATCCGAAAGCGCAATATAACCGAGGTTATAAAAAATAGTTTTTCTTTTCTACGGCCCTGGGAGGAAGCAGTTTCCAACTTAAGATGAAATATTTTGCTGGTATGCACGTTTGTGTGACAGGAATTGTCGCTGTTTTCCCAGGGAATTTATAAGAATAGAAGAATCTTCGTTTTGTTCATTGACAAAAGAGTTTTTCTGACTTTTACCATACGTTTTCATTAATGGTTTCAAACTTAAAGCAAGTTTTTTTTTAATAAGCTTTGATATTTCTTGAGACACAAGAAAAGAGCAATATATCCGAATAAGCGATATAACGAGGGTCTACTGTAGTAAGTATACCCATGACTGTTAAAAAAAAACCTGGTCCAAGTGACAAATACAAAACTTACAATGATCCATCTATACAAGAAGAGCATTTTTAAAGAACATGCTTAAAAATTGGTAAAGTAGACTACATTAATGACTCCATGATTTATGCAAATAATTTTGAAAATAAAAAAGAAAAAGCACATGATTTGAAAGGTCTTTTTTTATGGCAGGGTTTCCATTACCGTCTCATTTTTCGGAAAACACAAAATTACGAAAATGAAGCAAGGCATTTTGGCTTTTTTTTTTCTCCAAGATAATAAGTTAAAAAAAAGTAAAAAAAAGATGCATGATGCGAGCGAGGAATAAAGCACAACAAAGCTAACGTACAACACATGACCAAAATGACATATAGGGGGAAATTTGCAGATACTGCACTTGACCTTCACACGGCACACAGTATGTATTTCATTTATTTATACAGATATATATTTTAATACTTACATGCATATGCAATAGGTAAAAACCGACTATATGAGATGCTTTTCGCTGCAACAATAAATATGATTGAATGAATCAATGCCACTCTGATTTTGAAGATGAAAATATGCTGCCTGCAAAATCTTGCTTTTGAGTATCTAAGTTTCTTTTTATGAAAGAGAAAGTACTGCATCAATTTCCACACTACCTTAAAGTCGCATTCAGACTGGAGCACAGTAAAACAACTTTCGCAACTAACCTGAGCACGCAAGTAACCACTCGTGTGAGTCAGAATGCTGTGGCTCAGGTCGAACAGTTCTCAAGTATGGATGCCACTTTGGAGGTATGATGCAAAAAGCGCATTACCCCTTTTTGCAGAAGCAAGGCGGGTTCCCCAGGAGGTATATTTCCATACAAGAAAAGATTAAAGAACATTATTATAGACAATGTTAGGAATTGATAGGATAAAAGCTGTTCACAAGAGGAACCATTTACAATTCTCAGTGGTTAAGTAAAAGTAAGGGAATATAGAATGATAAGAATCAATGAAAGCAAGTTTTGACTTTTACAGGCAATAAAGGTGTACGAATTAGGATATTTCTTCATATAGGAATGTTCTTCCATCTAAAATTCCAGCAAAAATCTAAAAAACACAAAATTTCTTCAGTAAATTAAACTATTTTAACAATAACATAACACTATTATTTTTTTTAGCAACAATTGTCAAAAAAAATTATCAGCACAAATCATGCAAATGGACTTAGGTCCAGAAAACATTTACCTTGAATTACACCCCCCCCCCCTAACTCATTGAATAAGTGACAATTTTTAACAAAGCGCAGTCCGTCCCCGATTTTACGTTTTACCGCTTGGTACATTTTTTCCCACTGTGGTCTGACTAAAAACGTAAAATTTGGGTTCAACTGTAATTACAAAATGACATTTGGTGAAGCAACCTAAAAATTTTACTTCATTTTATCATTTCAAAAAGTTTTTATAATAATTAATATTTCATAATTAAATGCAAAAGTTGAATTATAAGACTGAAATCTTTGAAGCCAAGTAATATTTATCAGCAGTGAAATTGCTTCGCTTTACAATTTTAATCTTGTTATCTTGTAACTAACAAACTTTTCCCATTTGTTGTTTGTATATACATCTTGTTTGCATTAAATAAACTGAATAGAATATCAAATACCCAAATGAAATATACTTTATCCTCGTTTTTTATTTTATTAAACTCTGAAATTCAAAAACTTGTCATATAACTCTTGACGAAACTGAATGAAACTACTTTCAAATAGTTTCTTGCCTGTTCCTTGATAGCAATGCCAACTAGATCTGCTGGGCTGGAGAGAATCTTCGCAAATTTCTCATAGGTACACAATAAATTGAGAAAATGTTTAGGTTTTGAAAGATCATCCAAACTTGTATATTGTTATAGATTATTGCAGAGTGTAAATAATGTAACATGCGATTTTCAATGGGGATAATATTGTAAATAAATCATACTCTGGTTAACACTTAATCATTTTTTCCTACGTATTCTTTGTTGTATGTTAGTAATTTTTTTTAAAGCTATTTTCTGAATTTCAGCAATAAAAGGGGCAGAAAGGGGTTTCTCGTGTTGGTTTAACTGGTTTTTACTGTCTCAGTAGAAACCTATCAACCCTGAATATGTTCAAAAAAATTTGGGATTTGTGCAACTTCTGGGGTAAGGGAATATTTTAAATTGCCTTAAAATATCGAAAATGAAACATTTCTGCCTTTTAGTCAACCTATCACAAAATTCCCCCATCTTTGAATAGGCCGCTATCTTATTCAAACATTCATTTTATTCACCTTGTTATATACACATAAAAAGATGAGTGACTTTGACATAGACAACGAAAGCAGATAACTTAGTTGTTAGTCAAATCCATTTTATCATAAAATTAAAAATTTGAAACTCTTTATTCGTTGAATGATGTCAATATAATTATCAACCCATAAAATCCACTGTAATTGAGTAAATAAGAAATCTCATGTCTAATTTAATTATGCAGCTTAATAAAGTCTTATTTAAAGCATATTGATTAGAAACGTAAAATCAGCTAGAGTGATTGCTGTAGTAAATTTTTATTTCATAAGTCTGTTTGCTCAGTTGAACACTTAATATGATTCTCCTGCAGTAACAAAAATATCAACACACTCCTTGTGATATACTTGATTCGACAAAATTCACTACAAAAAAGTGCAGACTCTCTACGTAATAAACAAAACTTTCAAAACTCTCTACGAATGTTTAAAACACATAAAAATATGAACAACAAAAAATAGTCTACCGCAAAATCTGAGGGATAA
The DNA here is from genome assembly GCA_038373865.1 of Uloborus plumipes. Taxonomy (NCBI): domain Eukaryota; kingdom Metazoa; phylum Arthropoda; class Arachnida; order Araneae; family Uloboridae; genus Uloborus; species Uloborus plumipes. The sequence goes on along the minus strand of JAXGGA010003363.1, from coordinate 38,246 downwards.
GAACTTCTTATTATTTCCATAAGTTGTTCACTTACCCCTGTTGAAATCGTACGTTCGAAACAAACTTTTCTTTAAACCCATGAAAAACTTTTATTTGTTCTACAGTATATTCGTTTGCATTAAAAAGAATTTGCTCAAGTTTTCAGAACAAGTATACATTTAGAACAAACTAAAATCTTTCAAATAGCATAGAGACTAAATTGTTTGTTTATCCAATTTTGCAACGGTGAGATGACAGCAACTGGGTGGCCAATAATGAAAAAAAATGTGCAGTTACTTAGCCAGTTCAGCGCCCCTAAAATCTGGCGCCTACCTCACACGACAGAATTAGCAAATTTATATACACTATTAAAAATGATAAGAAAAGAAAAAAGAAGAAAATAGCAAAGGAAAAAAAAACAAGCCGCCCAATCCCAAAACAATCTCAAACTTGCTTTTCCAAGTTCTGGCCTTTCATCAAACTTAAAATTTTTATTACTTTAAAATAAAATTAATGATTACAAATGTTATCAGATTCTCTACATTTCATAACCAATACATTTCAGCAGGCCTGCCTTTGGCTGGGGGATCGGAGACGAAAGCAATGCTCCAACTGACTTTGGGAAATTAATCGATTTACATACAAATGGATGTGGTTTTTGCTATTTTTTGGTATAATTGACAATGAGTATATACCCCTTGTCCTCCTTCTGTAAAAACGTAGGAAAAAAAATCTTATCTTTTTGTGAAATTTAAAAATTACTCAGTGCATGTTTACACTTAAAACAAATTTTCCCGTGGCATAAGTGATCTTCCCAAATACATCTTATGATGATTTCGAGTTGATTATATTTTAAACCACCGAAATATAAATTGACACAAATAATAGCACTTTTAATTTAATCAGCTCAGTTAAAATCAATGCTATCCATCATTCTTATTGTAATCGGCAAGCGGCAAAAGACTACATTCTGCAAATATCGTTTAATATTTTAAAACCATCGGCATAGTATAACACAACTATAAATTATATCGATAAAAAGTTATCATATTTTTTTTTCTTTTAAAACAAATGTACATGCATGTTAGAGGAGGATATTCAGTGCAATTAAATAACAAATTGAAAAGCGAAGCTCTATCATTTCTTTAAATGAAACACAATAAATTCTTACTTCTGTAATGAAGAAAATTATTTTCAGCTTTAACTGCACTTTCTTCTTACTATACGAGTAAGTGCCTAACTCATTAAACCGAATTTTAAATTGCGTCGAACCACTAGTTACTAGAATCGTCCAACTGTCCCACTACTTTTCGAATCCAATGGCTCATCAGACACCGAGTGAATCTCAGCGCTTTTGAAAAGTTTCGTCTGAGGTCTTCCATACGGGGACCTAAGCATTTCCCCAGTTCCCATCCAACATTTCCTCTGAAAATTTCCGATAGCCTACTTGTCACCACGGTCCTTACGCTGATGGGCTTTTTACGACTCAAGTAGCTGCAATCTGCTTTGTATCGTCCATCGTCCGCTCAATGCGGGAAATTTGCATACTACCCCCTGCTGACAAGACGACAGCAGGCAATGAATGGCAGGAAATCATTTAGAGGGGGCAATTCATCGAATCGCCATCAGGAAGATCGGAAAGTGTCTCTGAATGTCAATGAATGTTTGTTCAAAACACACTACGAGCGATTTTCGTGTGGGGGTCTGATTAGGAAGAAAAATTAGATTTCTTCTTTTTAACAAAGAAACTTTGCCCAAAGGTATACCGTGTTCGCCTAAAGGACACAACAAGATGAGAGCAGAAGGATGGATCACGAGAAGACCACCTTCCAGGTGGTTCCCGTGTTCTGCATTGGATAAAAATTCGCGCTATTTTTCAAATAATGGAAATAATTTAGATTTTATTATTTTTTTTTGGAAAAACAATATTTTTTTGGAGAATTTTACTTACTCTGTCGGAATCAATAAGTTTTCTATCGGAAAAAAAATTTAGTGTCGGAAATTTCTTTCCGACGAGCTCGGAATTTTCCCCGACGGGTGGGGGGGGGGGCAGACGCTTTCGACAGGAGGCAATTGCCCCCTGCCCCCCCCCCCACCTAGCGCCACCACTGGGCGCATGCGCGGAGTTTTACCCAGCATTCCGGTTTCTTTCCTTCTTCAACGCGAAGCAAGCGCTGCACGTGGAGACGTGGATACGATTTAGGCTTCGTTAAGATTCGGTTGCTTCATTGTTGTGTGCAATATTATTGTTTTAGAGTTATTTATTTATGATCCTATTACTGTATTTATTCGATGACACAGTGCTATACAATCCAAATCGCGACCGATTAGCGATCAATTACAGAAATGAGTGATAATAAAGATTTTCGTCCCTAAACGTGGCTGACAATAAGGGACATGCAAAGATTTTATCATAATCACTCTTCAAGCTCACGAGTAAGCTAAATTTTATTTATTAACAATTTATGTTATTCTTTAAGATAAATTGATTTTTTGTCTAAACAGTATTTTTAAAGCTGACATCTATCTAGAATGTAACTCGAATTTTTTGTTAATTATCTCGGTACAATTAATGCTCCTCAATCCTAACTAGGCATTTTATGTCTTTGTAGTACTAAAAGAATCATGAATTTAAAAATAAATCAAATATTGCACCATATTTTAATCAAGTCCACTTACATTAAGCATTAATAATAATAATAATAAGAAGAAGAAAATAATTAATTTTGATCGCAAAAAAATTCAATTGAAACAAATTTTAAAAAATTTCAATTAAAATAAATAAAGTTACAACTAAGTGCTTAACACTTTTCTGAAGTCAACAAGCTTAAATGAAACACCAGATTTAAGATGTAAAGTTTAATCTGAAGTTAAGGTGGACATTTTCATTAAATACTATTAAATTACAATTAGAAAGTACCAAAATATCTTCATGTGAATTTCCGATCATGTGTCAGCCTTAAAAATATTCTTCAGCTAGAAAAATAATCAATATTGAAGACTAACAGAACTAGTTTAAGAATGAAATTTAATTCGTGAATTTGAAGTGAAAATAACAAATAAATAAATAAATAAAACACCTTGCATAGAGATTGTCATGACAAGAAAATGCCAAGATCTTGATATTCTCTTGTTATAACAATCTTTATGCAAGATTGCACATCAAGAAAATAATAACCTATCTTGTTATTTTCTTGATATTAGGTTGCATGCTCCTTGTCAGACAATCTTGTGGCAAGACTGATAATCGAAAATCAGTAACATAACAATCTTGAGGCAAGATTGCCTTCTTGACACGTCAATTTTGAGACAAGAAGTTTTGCTTACTGGGTCTCTGCGTGCTAGAACAACGCTGAAACCCAACATTTTCGAGAGTGGGGGAAAAAAGCCGGGAATTTTGGGGAATAAACCCGGAGTTTTGGGGAACATTGGGAATTTTGAATGTAAACAAACATTGCGATCTTTCATACTTGTTATGCCTACTATATGAGTAAGAAATAAAACTGAATTGTTAATTGAACAGTTTCTTTCAAAAATCAGTCAAGAGACAAGCTCTAAAACTCATTAACTCTTATTTTACAAATTTTCTACTAAGATTCAACATCTGAAACTCAAACGTTCATATTTAGATGTTGCTTTCAATAAAGTGTTGCAGTTGTGATTGATCAATTTAATGAGATGCTACAAATGTTTTCATAAAATTATAAAATTTGTCTTTTGACTGGTTTCTGAAATAAATAATTCAATTGATATATATAAAACCTTTAATAAAGCAGAAACCCGTTCTATCGCCCTTTTGCGCCCACATCGGAAAGACAGAGACGTCTTCGTCCTGTCTTGTCCGTGAAGATGTCTGCATACTTGCCAACTTTACAAAGGAGAAAAGCAGGAGAAAGTAACTTATTTTAGAACCAGTAGAATGTCAGCCCAAATTTTATAACTTTCGGGTCACAAGACATGATAGAAAAATTAATCAAAATGATTTCATTAGTTTGTCATATTTTAACTTGACAAAATTTGAGGACAATTTTAAAATACAGTCCAGCACGCTTAATGGAATAGTCAATTTGCCACAAAAAATTATTCTAATAAGCAGGATATTCTATAATCCAGGATCCCATTAACACGAAGTTTCAAATTGCAGTTAACCCTAGAAAGCTTTAAATTTGCCTTGACCACTGGTATATATCAACTAAAATCAAATGATTAACTTTAAACACATATGAGACTTTAAACACATATTAAAATTTAAAATTGGATAAAAATGACCTTATTTTATTGTAAAATATACATATTTGCAGCAGTTTTTGAAAAATTACGTATAATGTTACTTATTTGTTGCTTAAGAAGTCGGATATTATAGGCTGTTTACTGCACTGTGATTGCATCAAATCAGTAATTTGATTTTCTAGTTTGTAAAACAAGAGAAAGGCAGCATTGGGCTTCGTTTCCAATAAACGTCTTTAATAATATTACAAGCGTTATTAACTTCAGCACGCGGAGATCAATATAACTTTTTTGCAAGTTGTAACTTCGTACATATATTAGCATTTACATATTCTATAAAATTCACTTTCTCTTCAAATTTTATCCTCCTCATTTCTTATTGTTTTTTACAGAAGGAGGAATCTGAATTGAATCGGCTGGAAATAGGCAAATATCGACATCAGCATGACTAAAAATTATTCTTTTAACCGGGATTGCTTCAAAAAATGTATTACTTTAAACGGGAAATTTAACACAGAAATGATTTACTACGGTTCGGTACATTGAAAATGTATTATATTAGGCGGGATATTCTATTAACCGATATTCCATTAAGCGGGCTCGACTGTATTTGCGATGACAAACATGATTCTTTTACTTGAACAGTAGACTTTTTAAAATTGCTCTACTAAGATGAATGCAAAACTAAAAAAACTACTCGCGATAGCACTACTCAACACCAAAATTATATTCCCCTTAGAGTTGTTTTCGAAGTACTTTACCTTTCTAAACATCAAAATCACTATAAAAAATTTCAATTACCTCTTGTTTTCAAGATACACAACTTGGTGGTGCTAAGCAATCGTAAGCTATCTGTGCAGTGAAAAGCAGATATTACGGTCTGCAGATACTGAGCTAAGTTAATGCTTGCCAAATACTACTGGACTCTCTCTCTCTCTCTCTATTACAAGAGATTATCTTTTTTGACGTACAAAAAACAGTCTAAAATGAAGTATTATGCTGCAGTAGGATAAAAACAGTCACTGGTTTGTTCTGGGTTCAAGAGGCTTTAGTGTATCTTGAAAACGAGCTAATAAAAGCACTTGCATATTGTTTTTCTAGAGTCAAAATTAGAATTGACTACTTAAAACCAGACAGACAAAAAGCTCGTTTTTGTTGCATAATCAAAAATCGACAATTATTTAAAGAGCATAGGAAAATACTCAAGGGGTAGGAGGGCAGACCTTAAAGTAGGAGAGTTGGCATGTCTGTATCTGGCAGCATACAGAATACTTGTTACCGAAGAAATTAATGACCTACTCACACAGCTGCATCTGAGAATAGCGAATGGGTTAAATCCGAAAAGTTATCAGGTGACATACAATGTACAATGAAGCAGAGAAAAGTTAAGGTAGTTTCTAAAACTTCATTATATAAAAATGAATACTGACAAAAACAGAGAGACTAACTAAAAATACCTTACCAAATATAATGGGGCGATTCTCAAATGGGAAAAAACCTGCTTCCCCTTTGCCCCCAACCAGCTAAAGTGCTGTGCGACAGAGTCCTCTACAAGCCTTGTCATGATACGCCGTACAGCCGCCTGTACAGTGGCTCCCCCAAAAATAGAAAGTTTCTTAGTCTAAAAGCAAAAATAAATCTTTTAACTGTAATAAGTAAAACAATTTTCTTTTATGCAGTAAATCTTTTCTGATATTTACCGAGCTTTCAGCAACCGTGCAATTTTGCACTTCATGTTCCAAGGAAAATAGTTCCTGAATTGATTTTATAAGCAAATCAAATGGAAATGCTTCCTCTGTAACCGATGTTGCTCTATTTGAGGAAGCTGGAATAAAAATAATATCAATAAGTGCAGAATCTAAAACTTTACTGAGTAATATTTTGACTTAAGTTTATTACAATTCGATAAAAGCAATTTTCCATATTTAAAAAAATAATATATTTTAAAAGTTAAAGTGTGGGTTCTGGTTTCTAAACCAGACAAAAATACTTCTATGAAAAGGTATTCATAACTTACTCTTATTTATAAAAAAGGTATCCTATGGATACAGGCCCTATTTATTGCACTGGCACCCAGGGCCTGTATCCTGGGCATGAAATTTCCAAGGGGCAGAAAATTTTTGCAGAAAATCATTTAAATTCTCTTTTAAAAACCGTCCCAGCATTATTATTTATACAGGGTGTCCACTCCTATCGTGGACCAATAGCTAAATTCTAAACCGTTAGAGATAAGCATATAGTTCATTTAGGAAAAAATCTCCAAATTACGAAAGGAATTTTGGGTCTATTCAATGTTCTTCAAAAAATCAAATTTTGAAAGAGCTACGAAATTTAAATTTTTATACAGTCCCCCAGTCCTATCAATCATATTCAGTGAAACATTCTTGACACTGTAACGTTTAAAACTGAAAAAAAATCACTGTTCTACAAAAATTGACCGAGTTCTGACGTTTTGAAAAATCAAGATTTTGCATTATTTCATGACGTCATCGAGAGATCGCTCCACCGATGACGTCATGAAATAATGCAAAATCTTGATTTTTCAAAACGTCATAACTCGGTCAATTTTTGTGGTAGAACAGTGATTTTTTTTTGTTTTAAACGTTACAGTGACAAGAAGGTTTTACTAAATATGATTGATAGGATTGGGGGGCTGTATAAAAATCTAAATTTCGTAACTCTTTCAAAATTTGATTTTTTGAAAAACATTGAATAGACCCAAAATTCCTTACGTAATTTAGAGATTTTTTCCTAAATGAACTATATGCTTATCTCTAACAGTTTAGAAATTAGCTATTGGTCCACGATAGGAGTGAACACCCTGTATATATTTTTTTCAACATTCCTCCCTTGTTCTTTTTATTTCTTTGAGATGGGAAACGATATGAAAACCTTATTTTATAATTAAAACCTTGTTTTAAATTAAACAATAAGCTTTCTGCTCTCATTTGAGCTGGGAAATTCGTTAGAAAACGTCGCGTTGCAACTTTAATTCACACTAATATTTGTGTGCTTATAGCCTGTGTAACGACAGCTGGCGTATGAAAGTATTAATTTCTCACTCTCCACACTTTTCCCCTCATGGTTGTCTTAGTTACGGCGCTGTGGACTTTTTTCCTGTCTTTTTTTTTTGGTTAAATGCAAAAAGGTTAAAATTGCTTTGTGAGTAAACTTTTATTCAATCAACGTTAATACTTTTTGAAGCATTTTTATAACCGTTACTCGTAAAGCAGGACTTGCTAAAACAAACTATTTAGCACTAGATTTGTTAGAAAACGTTGAGAAATAACTGAGACATGAGGATACAGATAAAAGCTAAAGCCTAATTCGATAAACATAAAATAAATGAAATGGCTCAACAGCATTGCATAAAAAAAAAGAGGAGCTGTTTTCTTTTGTACGGTTTCCATGGAGACGACGCAAAATTTCTAAACTTGATACGCCTGTTTAAAAAGTAGCGGAATAATAGTTATGAGAAACTGGGTAATGTTTAATCACTTCGTAATTATTTTTTTCTCTTGAAATTAAATCTGCATTTATGGGGTTGAGGAAGGGAAGAGTACCGTAAAATGGGGTGAATCGGAACACTTTTCAGCTTTGATTGCAAAAAAAGTAGTTAAAAGATTTTTTTTTTAATTTGATTTTTTAGGTAAAAACTTCGGTCTTGCTTTGCTTTTGATATTTCAATCGAAGACAAGATATTTCGAACAGTCTTTATTTATATATATAGGAATTTAGGGTTGTTCCGAATCACCCCGCTGATATGGGTCAATCGGAACACTTGTTAAAATTTTTATTTTTTTCAATTTAACCTGTGATAGGTCTCACAAAAATAAATAATATAAATGGGGGAGAGTAAGAACAGATAGTTATTGCCAAATAAAAGTTTATTTTCTATACAAGTAAACGTTTATGATTTGTCAGAATTCAAAATAATTTTGAAATTATGAAAAATTAAAATTAATTTTAAGAAATGCTTTTGAATTGAAACATAAAGCTGTAACATAAATTGAAGTCACTCATGAGCTAATATTTAGAAAAGTGCCAATTTGAGTCCCAAGTGAATTTTCACCAGTATTTCAATAACTAGTTAAAAAAATGATTTTCCCCAGAAAGAAGATAAGTTTTTCTTTCGTTTCATCTAATAACATCAGAAAAAAAAATTTTTTTTCATCAGAAAATATTGTGTTTATACATCAAAAATCAGATAGGTAACGTGTCCCAAGTAGCAAAGCTTAGCATGCAAACAGGTCATGTGCACTTTCTAACTTCCCAAAAAAACGCACTTGCACAAAAAACGATTCTATTTTTACCCCTTTGTCAATATTTTACTTCATTTTTGTTTGAATCGATTTCTGATTTTCTAGCTGATGCGAAATAAGCGTGTCCCAAGTTCCGCCGTCAGAGTGGTAACAATAACTTCCGATCTATGTTTAGGCTCCCAAAATCATTTCCTGCACCTATACCACGTGATACTGAGTACCTGGGGGAAAGTTTTATCGAATTGTAATTAAAAATTTGCATTTCTGCATCTAAAATTGTAGGTAAGATTTTTTAAAGTGATTTTATAAAATGTGTGTCATTTGAGTCATCAGATCGGTAACACGCTCTAAAATGCGCAGTTTTTATTGTTTTAAAAATTATTTTATATATAAGTATAGTCCTTTGTTACAAGCGAAAAAACCACGTGTTTGATTTTGGTTTAGTGCGATCGACTCGGAAATAAAAAAAAAAACTTTGTCAGTTTGTCAGATCGGTAACAGTCAGAGCGGTAACATTGAAAAACAGCAAATATGTTACAGAACTAACTCACACGTTTCAGAATTATAAAAAGCAAAAATCAAACTTTAGCCATATATATTGAATATTTTTGTTCTTAAAAGATGAAAAGCAATGAGTTTTAGTACAATTGTTTCATTTGTGGTTCGTATGACCTAACAATAGAAGTTAGTAAAATAAGAAAAATTGACACTGCAGAAATTAAGTTAATTAATTATTATTATTTATTTATTTTTTTTATTTTTTTTTATTTATTTTTTTTTTGATGCTTCAATTTCTCATAACTTCGCTAAATAACTAGATAATAACTAGCATGCTAAATTTGAATTTCTGATCAAGAAATTAAATTTCCTGCAACTAATTAAAGAAAAGCAAGCAGCAGAGTTGTGTGTTGAAAAAGTTGAAGTTGTGTGTTGTTTTAAAACAAAATAAATGTTTTATTAGCTTGGATTTGGTAATCTCATAATTTATTTTATCTAAAAACCTTATTGCTCATTTTTATTTCCAAGAAATGCTTTTTCATAATGAAATTTGATTTTTTAGCCTAATATATATATTTTAATATAATTATCTTAATTCTATGTTAAAAATGCAAGGAAATGATATCATATTTAGAGATGTTAACGAAGACTGAAAGCATAAACTCAAATATGTAGCTCATATTAACATCAGATCTGAAACATTCATCAGATCTGTAACGGCTTAAAAATGAGTAATCTAAGGAGGGGGTAAATAACTTCCTTGACCTCCCCCCTTTTATTTTCTTGCATTTAGACCCAATTTAGACTTAAAATCCAATATTAGTTTTTTTCTGCAAAAAAATTTTTTTTTCAGAAAACTTCAACTTCAAATTGGCACTTTTCTAAATATTGGCTCTCATATCGTCCACAAATATGTATTTGTCCTTCAAAGTAGCAGTTGTGGCTTGGATTAAGTTTTTTCATAACATTTTCTGGGATGAATGCTGCCTTTTCTTTAGTTTCTTAAAATCTCTAGGTTTTGGGGATTGCCCTGTAAGATTTTCCCACTTATTCATCACTGTCTGTGTGCTGGACTTTTGATACATAAAGTCTGTATGACTTTCCCCCATGTATTTTAAGTAAAAAGAAGTCTCCTGAAGCAAAAATCTTTTTAAATCTGCAACTTTCTGTCATTCTAAGATCTAGTTGCTTATGAGAAGGGATAAACAGTAATAAATCCTTGTTCTTGTCTTTACTAGAAGAATTGGGGTTAGAATCTTGATTTTTCAAACAGTTTCTTTTAAATAAGTTTGAATTGGAACAACAGAGCCGAGTGTTCCGATACACCCCGTAATTTTTTTCTTGTGGCATTTTTCAGAATTCTTCATTTTTATGACACAATTTTAAAAAAATGTAAATTCTAATGTGATATTCTGTTGTTCAGATACATGCATAATTGAAACACACCACTCTTAGGTTTAAAATAAAGGAAGGTTCGTACTTACATATGAAGTTTTGCAGTCTATTAAAACGTGATGTTTTCTAGCATTCCACGTGCAGCCCTCCTTATAAGCCAGTGGCGTTGCCAGATTGACAAAAGTATTTTTTTCCTACTTCCTATGATCTTACCTTTCTAAAAAAAAATTAATGGCGAAAAATACCAAATAGTATATTTATGAAGAATTTCCTTGCACGGTCGAGAAGTTTTGTTCCGATTGACCCCGCTGTTCCTATACACCCCATTTTACGGTAGGCATGTTGAAAAAGCCACTGTATCAATTACTCAAAAGGGGGCATTAAAATTTGAAAGTGCCCTGGGCATAGAAACTTGCAAGTCGGGTCTTGTATGGATAAGATAAATGAGCTTGCCGTTTAACAACCTGAATTTAAAACATTTAAAATTACTGAAAGTAAACTCATGTTTGCGAAAATTGCAACACTGTGAAGGAATCGTCATAATTGAATGAAATTTATACACAGCTGAGTGATAGTGGTACAAATAAATGATTAAACTTAGAAAGAGAGTCTACAAACAATAAAAAAACATTAAAATTACTATTTTGTGTAGCCACCACGCGCTGCAATAAGTGTTGCAACGCGACGTGGCATGGAGTCAAACAAATTTTTAATGTCTGCTTGATCAAGATAATTCCATTCTATTGGTATGCGTACCCAAAGTTCGTCTGTAGAAGCAACAAGACGAGGATCACGAACAAGACGCCGACCAACGAAATCCCAGACATGTTCAATCGGCGACATATCTCGAGAATACGCTGGCCAGGGATGAAGCTGTACCTGCTGCGATGCAAGGAAGGATTGAACAGTCCTAGCGACATGAAGGCGGGCATTATCCTGCTGAAATACAGCGCTAGGTAAGCCTTGAAGGAAGGGGGCAGCTTGGAGGCTGTAGAACTTCACTAATGGACCGGTTGCTGTTAATGTTACCCACAATTCCTAGCAATAGAGATCGTCCGTGATATGATATGGCACCCCAGATAATGACTCCAGGTGTTCGTTCACTGTGACGTTCGATAATGCACTCTGGAAGGTGGCGTTCACCGGCATAGCGTCGGATGCGAATGCGGCCATCATGGTACCAGAAATTAAAACGGGATTCGTCAGAAAGCAACATACTGCCAATCAGCACGCCAGTCCTTATGCGGATTGGCTCATTGTAGCCGCAGGCGGCAATGGTTTAGCGTGAGGGAGATCCTGTATAAAGGAGTCCTTGCTACGAATTGATGAAGCACACAGTGAAACACCTGTAAGCTGTTGATCATTGTGCTGCCAGTTGTCTAGAAGAAGCTGTACGGTCCGTCAGCACCATGCGGATCAGGTCTCTATCATCGCGCGCTGACGTCACATTTCGGGGTCCACTCCCGGATTTCCGAGTTGTTCGACATTCGTCCGTCACACTGCTTCCAAACCAGAGATGGGCGTATTTGTATTCGTAAATTCGAATCCGAATTTGATTCACAACATCTTAACGTGTCAATCCAAATGCGAATACATTTGTATTTACAAATGTGAATTCGAATTGATTCGTATTTGTAAGTGTGAATCCGAATCCGAATTTTGAATTTACACCTGTGAATACGAATCCGAATCTTTTCAGATTTACACCTATGCATCCAAATCATTTCGGATTCACATCTATGAATACGAATCCATTTGGATTCGCACTTGGATTCTCTTTAAAATTCAACTTGAAACGCAAATATAAATAAACCAGAATTACCCGCCACGGCTTTGCCCGTGGTAAAATTTGTACTGCTGTCGTTGTATTCATAATGCACGAATTGAAAAAAATAAAGCGCAGGAAGTATAGTGTAAAGCTGAAGCGTAATTTTACCACAGTTTATCAGAAAAAAAATCTGCTTTGTCCTAGCAAAATTGCAATGTTTAAGTGCTGAAACTGCGAATACGAAAACGTTTTCGCTTGGCGAAATTTACCATGCTTAACAGAGACCGATTTATTTTTAATAGTAGTTACGATTTACTTTTACTTTTTGGGGAGCGTTTAGAGAAATAATTATAAAGCCGAACATGTGCCAAATAGGCAAGAAATTTACCATCATTGTTTTTATTTCGGAAATATTTAATATCTTACCAAAATATTCAAAACGGCTCACGTTTTTATTTCTTAATTAAAAAGCTTTGTTAGGCCTTCTTTGCATTTAGATTGCAAAAAAAAAAAAAAAAAATCAGCCTTTTGAAACGATAGCTCCAGCGAAACTTTAGATTTCTTTAGATGGTCAAATTTATTTATTTAGCCAATTATTTGGCGACACTGGCACCAATATCTGGAAAATCACGTCAAGTATTTTTGTTACTTGCGTATTAACTCCACCGCAACAACAGATTTGGCGATTAAAACAGATTTGGCCTCTTTTCTTTTTTTTTTTTTTTTTTTTGCGGTTGTTGCTTCTACGCGCAGGAATGTTTTTTTAATTTTTTTTCCTCCAGAAGCCATCAGCTTCAACATACATGATGACTGCGTTCTGTGCGCTTTGCCTCCTGACAAACACAGGACAGATTTACGGCACAGAGGGTATGAAATAACATCCATGGGCAAGACAGGATTCGAACCCGCGACCACTTGTTTACGAGGAGTGTACTCTACCTCTAGGCCCACGTGGCCCCCAGGCAGTTATTTAACACCCTGGGAAAAAAACGCCGAATAAACCGTCAAATCTTTTTTTAGCCGCCAAATCTGTAGCTGCGGGGGAGTTAATACGTAAGTACCGTATTTTTTCTCGGTGATGCTTTTGAGAATATTTCAATAAATGAGATCTTCGGCAAGTTGTTTTCAGTAATACGAACGTCATTTGTCTTGGCAATATATTTTCTTGCTACCTAACCGAAAAGTTTTCTTGTTATTCAAACAAAAGAAGTATGAAGTAGTAATTTCAAGAAGTAAATTAATAAATTTGTATAGAAAAACCTATTGGAAAAATGGTATATACAAAGTGTACTGCTTAGAGAAGAAAATTTATTGCTCAAAAACCAAAATAAGTTTCAGCAAATTTAAAAAGTAAGTAATCATTTGAAGAAATTAATAAAATGAAGCTAAAAAATTATTAAAATTACTTACTTTGAAAACTAAACAATGTTTTTTTTTATTTCCCATGGCAAGTAAAAAAGACAACTGTAATCACAGTAAACGAAGAAGTGAAAACAGAAAATAATTAGGGTAGCGCTCGCCATCCAATAGCGCTCCCAGATCGGAGAGTGATGAAGAGTAGGGCATTTTCGCATGTAAACTAAACAATGTACAAAAAAAAAAAAAAAAAAACTTTTTCGGAGTATGTAACACATTTCAAATGCCTTAATAACTTGTTTATAATCATTTCTGTTGTCATCAAACAAATCAAAGATATTAGAAACCTCTATACCTTCTTCAACAACAGCATTTAGCAGCATGGCTACTTTTACTTCATATGTCTTTTCATCATTTCCGGAAGCCGTTATATAAATGCAAAACTGCTGTTTAAATTTTCGTCAATTATTCACCACATTTCCCTCTAAACTGAGGTCCATCAGCGTTCGATAATATTCCATAATATTTTTGGTTCTTTGAAGTGGTTTAATCTTTCAACTGCGCCATGTTATGTTTTCGTAGAAATACCATAAGGAATATTCAATAATAACATTTCAAATACTACATTTATTAAAACAAAACTCAACATCAACATTTATGATAACCAACTAATGATGCAATTGAATAATAATATCGCGAGAATAGTAATATCGCTTGTTCTTAAAATTTGATTCTTAAAACTGTTGCCATTCATAAGAAATGTTGCAAATAGTATAAAAAGAAAGGAGGAATACGCTATGAATTATTATATAGTTTTAATTAAATTTTAAAAAATCTAGGGTGAATTTAAAAATTTCAAGCTCGAGATGCAAACGACCAGTATGCGGACTAATTGTGTACCAATTTTCATAATCGTACGTTGCGTAAATTTTTCAGGAGAGCGTTTGACCTGCACCCATGACGTCATCAAACTTTGATTTTATATATACTAGAAGGCTGAATGGATGTACTTACTTAAATTTATTTGAATTGAATTATTAGAATTTGAATTGTACAATAAACTTATTCAATAGCTACAGCCCTATGAGCTCATTAGACCCCGCAAAAGCCTCTATATGAAATTAAATGACCATCTAATTTAACCTGAGTTTCTGGACAGTAGACACGAATAAGAAGGATCTTAGTCACAACTGGTTTCGAATTTTATTCATCTTCAGGTGACCTGTTTTTACATAAAATCAGAAAACTCGAAATCGATTGTGACTAAGATATTTTTTATGGGTGTCCTGAACCATCCACTTATCTCTACAGATTTAATAAGAAGGACACAATAACACACAATCCGAAACAGTTCCAGTCTTAGTCAACTACCATACTTTGAAAGTGCACCAAATTTCAAAAAAATTAACTATTAAAGTAAACATAAAGTCGTCACTCTTATTATTCATGTGATGTTGCAATAGTGTGTGCGAGAATCTTATGAAATCACAGTCAGACCGTGATGAAACGAACACGCTCTGCATAATAGCATCTTCTCGTCCGTTGTCAACGCAAAACTTTCTAATTCCTAGCTTTTATTTACGCATTTTCTGTTTTTCGTGAGACATTTGGGCTGTATGTAGCAAATGCACCCACAGCTCGACCATAGCATCTGCCTCAGCCCTGGCTTACGGGCGGTAACTCATTGCACATTACCCAGCTTTAGCCTTCAAATTTCGAGTTGAGCCGCACCATAGTTTGCGGACGCTCGCTGGTAAGATAAATTCACTTTATCTACCAGTTTGTTGGCTATCTTAGCTACAATAAGAGGATTTTTGCCTCCGGCTCGATCATTGGCTATTCCTAACTTAGGATGCTATGATCGAGCTGTGGGTGCATTTGCTACAGTTCTGCCTCAGCCCTGGCTTAGGGGCGGTAACTCATTGCACATTTGGTCTGTATGCTAACTAGTACATAATAAAAATACAATTTTGGTTGAAATGTTGAAAAACTTGTTCATAATGTAAATTTGTCCCAAAAATTAGACATATTTTTATGTTAATGACCTTAAGTTCATAATTTTTAACTATTTATGAACTTCCAAAGCCTGGGACCAGTTGTATTCGACTCTTGGCTCAAAATAGTAGGAAATTCGTTTTCAGTCAATTACTTTGACGCCAATATACAAAATTTTAAGATCCTGAGGAGTCGATACTTTAGAAATATCCAGGTGAGAAACCCCATAACTCGACCTATAACGAGGTACAAACAAACGAATGAAGGTCGAAGCACAGACAAGCAATTATTTATTTGTTTATGTTTGAGTTTTGAATTGAATTTTTCAGGGAATCCAAGTGTGAATCCAAATGGATTCGTATTCATAGATGTGAATCCGAAATGATTCAGATTCATAGGTGTGAATCCGAATAGATTCGGATTCGTATTCATAGGTGTAAATTCAAAATTCGGATTCGGATTCACACTTGCAAATATGAATCAATTCGAATTCATATTTGTGAATACAAATGTATTCGCATTCGGCTTGACAAGTTAAGATGTTGTGAATCAAATTCGGATTCGAATTTACGAATACAAATACGCCCATCTCTGTTCCAAACACGCTGCACACGAGCGACTACTTCACGATAAGACAATCCAGCTTCACGAAGGCCGATGATCCTACCCCGTTCAAACTCCGTAAGTTGTTGAAACCTCTCTCTTTTTCTTCGAAGAGGCATAAGCAACGTCTGAGCTAACGTTTATCACAAGCAGATAACCACCTATAACCATACACGCCTTGCTGCAGCCGTCTATTTATTCAGGTAAATCCGGCTTTCAGAAGGCGCTGCTCAACGTACGCATGCGCTACGAGTCTAAAATTCTAATCATTTGCATATCATACAATATTTTGCATTTGCTGAAAATTTCAGCCCATTCGCGCAAGTCCTTCATGGTATTGCAATTTTCACAAACATGAGTTTATTTACCACACAGTTTCTTCATTATCGCTTCCTGATTCTGAATTACTATTTTCTGAGTCGCCTTCATCGCCGTCACCTAATTTACAAGCATATTAATAGCTAAAATAGAAATGAAAATGCACACTTGAAATGCTTTAATAACCAAGGAAAACTAGATGAAAATTCTTACTAACCTGCTTCTATGCCACCAATTCTTCCCTGGCATCACTGGGACATTGATGCCAGTCGTTTCCGTGAATGTGAAGGAGGAACAGTCATCAAAGTCCGATTCATCACTGTTACACCTTATTCTTCCTCAGCTCTTCTTAAGCCAATCCTTGTTTCATCATATGTGTCTTAAAAAATTCATAGTTTCACTGATTATTTAAATGTTCGTTACCTAGCGTTAAAGTTAGAAACATTTCAAAAAGGTCAAAAAAAAAAAAAAAAACTCAATACACAAAATAGCTTAAATAAACTGAATCGATGAGTGCATAAACAACGTCAGTCTAGAATTTCAAATTGTTTAGGAGAGAGAAAAAGGTCTGAATTCTAGCATTGTTTCTACGGTCACCGTTCAAATAACAGGCATCGTATCTTTGGAATTAGTAACCTGACTAAGGTGATTTTTGACCTCAACACGCATCTTGCCTCTAACAAATTGTTTCCACAAAAAACGATTTTTTGAATTTTTGTGACTGATGTTTTTGCACTCACCGATTCAATTGTTATTTATATGAAGTTTACTTGGAAACATTTTTCAACTATTTAAAACCGATTACTTACCATATTTTACCAGGATTCTGGCTTTATGAGGAAGTAAATCTGAGCAAGGTTTGGCCCCTTTCTTGACCAGCTTCTGGACATCCACTGGCTTCAGTGGAGGCCAGAAGCATGAGTTCTGCAGTATCCAGGAAAGTGGGACAACTTCCACTTCATTCGATTCCATAAAATTCACAACCACGAATGTAAAAGGCATTCTTGTAACTTAAACTAAAAGGGAAAACTAGTTCTACAAACATTTATACATCAATCGCAAGGTCATGTTAATGTATCTCAAAAATTTATGAATAATAAACAAAACTAAACCATTAAAAAGATGAAAGAGCAACTTATCTCAGCAATCAACTAAATGTTACGAAAAGAAACTATCAGTCAAAACAAAAAATAGGAAAGAAAACAATATCACAGTATAAATTTGAATCTACTAATTGAATAGAAAGGATATTCTTTCAAACTACTTTACATGAATGAGAAATAATAAACTCATTTTAAAAAAATCCTGAAATGAAATTAAACAGATTATAAGCCAGCACGTGGTCATGTGTAGTATATTGGCTGTAAGTGCCAAATCAAATGTAATTATAACAAAAATATTAACCTTTTCATCACATTAAATTAAAAGAGACAAGTTTCATTCATAATTAATTAGGACAGGCAACAAGAATAACATAATATTAAATTTTCACTCAAATTATATGTACGCATCAGTTTAAAATTACTAATTATGACTTATTATATAAACTTAATTTGAAAAAAAACAACAACAAAGGAATAAAATGATTATAAATTAATTTCACTTAATTTAGTATTACTTAAAATGAAATGAATATAACTCTTAGGCATAAATGCATAATAAAAACTTGACATATAAATAAAAGAAACCATCACATACGTGTATCAAAGTAGGTTTATGGACAGGTAAAGTTAATTTGCTATTAATATTTAATCAATATCAAACAACAAAACAAGTTGAATAAAATGAAAACATAACAGAAGAGAAATTAGCGTATTGTATTTCAATGAAAGAAAGTGTCAGATCACAAGTTTCTTAAAAATAAATAGGATACCAAATTGGCACAAACTAGTTCTAAACAAATAAGTATTAAATTCTCAATCAAATTACATATAGGCATTAGTTTAAAATTATTAAATGCGAAGCAAGAATAATGAAATCAACTGAATCTGAAAACCTCTGAAATAAAATGAATAAACGTTATACATTTAGCATAAAAGAAATACTTTTTACAACGAAATATAAATAACAAAACATATACAAATTAATGTCTTTACATAGTTTAGTTAATTTGTTATAAATATTTATTCAGTATCAGGTATAACTGAAATGAACTGGAAATTTTATCCCCAACAAAATAGTCAGTTTTAAATTTGGAAAGAATAACTGTAAGAAAAAAGGAGAAGAGAATTTATAAACATTAAATTTTAAATTCAATTCATACTTAACACTTAAGCAAGTTCAAAATAACGTAATTATAATGTAACAATGACTTGAAAATCAACAATATCGAAAATCCCTTAAACAAATGAATGCACAATTTCTTTTTTTTTAACACCTAATGAAAATTACACAGAAAAGAGTATTATTTATAATATAAATAATTCATTTAAGCAGTAAGTTACCGCCCTTAAAGCACGATATTGCATGTATCCGTTAATTATATCAAAAATAAAAAATGCTTAAAATATTTGCAACCGGTATAAGACTAGGTATTATGTAGAGGAAATACAATAAAACCATCATTATATTTCAATGCGAAACACTTAACACAATAATAATTGCAATGAATAATAATACAACTGAGAAGCATTTTGAACAAAAAAAAATTCTTAAATTCTAACGATTTCGAAGGAGATGTATAAATATCACTACAATCACCAAATTTTGGCGCTAATATAAAACTCTCACCATTGATTTTTTGGATGAAATTTTTGAACTCACACACATAACCATTTTTTAATAAACCAAAATTGTTTGGAGGTATTATTTTTAACCTAAATGATTCAAACCAGGCTTCCTTAAATTGTGAACCTTGACACTCGCCCAATGTAATATTACTGAAATGTTCATATTTCAAATTACATAAATTTGATTTTTCTTTTGATTTGATCTTACTTCTTTAAAACGATAGTTCACCGGTTCATCCCGTGTGTTTACGGAACACTCTGTTAGAACGAGACTCCTTAAAATCAGGTAAACCCATTAATGCCTAGCTTCCTTTTTCATGGACGGTCCAGAAAAGGGTCTGAATTTCCCCCAAATGAACATTTCAACCAAATAATAGTGTTCAATGAGTACCTTGGTATTGTTTCAATTCGTTACTAACAGATTGCAGTATATAACGATTGTAAAGTGTGTTCTGTAGCAGTTTTAATATGATCTTTATCAAAAATGACATCGTTCACAATCCCAAGAAAAAAAGCTCAGTTTTCAAAGTTATTCCCAGCTTCCCAGTTTATGTTAATTGCTGATTTTATTCCTTCTTATAAAATGTCTATTTAAATATTATATCGTAGGCAGAAAAATTTTTTAGTAAAAAAGGTATGTACCCTCTGGGGTCTATCGTAACTTTTAAGGGACGATTTTTCTTTCCTTAAAAAAAAAATTACATGATATTTTTTAAATTATTTTTCCAGTCCATTAAACACTGTTTGTAACCAGTACACAAAATATCTTTGGAAAAAAAATGTCAGGCATTAATGGGTTAAAAGTCCTCAAAAATATCTCCACCCCCATGGGAACCTCTGACAAAATAGTAATAATAATAATAATAACCAAAACAAACTGAGCATGTGCAAACATTCCAACGTACTAGTAGTTCATCAGAAATTCTTCCGGACAAAAAAAAAATATCTTTCAATCTGGGAATACATTGTGCTTAGAGAAGATTTTTACCAGCACCAATTAGTGATAAAACGGATTCTGTGCTTGAAGCTTCCTTTTGAAAAATTGCAGCAAGCAGTATCTGGAGGAAAACAAATTTCTTTGATCCTTCTCTAAGCTCCGGATAAATAGAATTGCGTCAACGAGTCGGCCCTCCTGAAGAAGGAACCGATGAAATGCAAACGTGGGAATGAGCTAAACCGATTATTTTAAGGCACTCCTAGTCCACATCTTTTCCTCTCGGCGGCAGTTTTCAATCGCACTTAATCCTTTATCTAAATACTAGACCAACCTGTAATCTCTGTATAACTTAGTTATAAAAGGAATTCCCTATTCGAAAAAGAAAGAGAGAGAGAGAGAGAAAAAAAAAGAAAATATCTCGAGACAAAGGAAGGCGCTTTCGTCGGAAAATTCAATAAAGCTGTAAACTGATTTACGCAAAGTATTTTATCTTACCTGCTATGCGTAAAGAATAAAGTATTTATGATCAAATGTTATCGGGAAGCAAGGCTAAAGTTTGATTTTAACGTTTATATGTATATAACATAGTTTGTAAACGAAAGTACACTTTCGAAATTGAGCACTCATTTGTTTTACAGGAATTTATAGCATTAACCACTTTCCGGTTACTAAAAAAGAACTTTTTTTGAGAGAGAGGGTGGAGGGGGTTTACCTTAGTAAGCAAACGAAATAAATAGTTTTAATAGCAACAAGACATGCGTGAGAAATCATTTCATCATGAAAGATTTTCACAAATAAATTGCGGTCCGATTAAATACAATCATCTTGACGAAAAAGTCCCTTTAAAGACCATAAGGCTTTCGGCAGTGCGTAGAAGTTTTTTATGGATAAGAATATTAAATGGTAAAGTAAATAACGTGTATGTCAAATTTTGTGAAAATTGGTTCAGTAGAAATTGATACTGCATATACGTCTTTAGTATTTCTCTGGTAAGTTGACCAATGTTTTCTCTTTTTCAGGTATTGGGAAAGGGTAATTGGTGCTTAAGTGATTTAGGCTACTTTCATTGTCATTTCGCAAAAGTATTAAAACTCAAATAACCCTTTCCAATTACCCGAAAAGAAGGAAAGATTGACAATGTTATAGCTCACCTTTTCAATGGAGCACTGTATATTTAGGGTGGAGCGAAAAAAATGAATTTTTCATTTCCGGAAACGGGTACCTTTCAATTACTGAAGGCTCAAGTAACAATTTTGTAATTTATTTCGATTTTGCGGCGTCAACTTTAGTCTGCGCATTTGACTTTTCAATTTTTTAAAAATGATTTTTCCATTTTTTTTAAATATTGGAAATGTAAAAACTAGTGACGGGTGGTTCTTAAACGATAGAAAAAGGTCTCAAATATACGAAGAATTTTTTTAAATCATTTTCGATTATACTTTGAGTCTGCGCATTACGCCTAAAGTTCGTCAAATATCCGTTATTTCCGATATTTTCAACATTTTTATAACTGTATATTTTTTCTTAATATTTACTTCAAGTTTCTCCTAAACCTTTTCTTATTATTTTTTATTACCTTGAATTCTGCAACTCTTCGCTTGCCTATGTGGAACCACCCAGGACTCACCACGAGGAGTTGGTGGCACTTCGAGTTACACCCATGCTCCTCTTCCTTCCATCCAATGGGAGCACACATTTACATTTTTTAGTTTCATCAGTTAGGGCCCTGCTTCACATTGACGTAAAGCAGAAAAAAAGCAGAAGCGTAAAATGGAGCAAATAGTGTTCCTATGGAAAGTACCCGGATTTTCGGTTTCTGCCTTCAGTTTCGGTCGCGTTTTACGTTGATGTGGAGCGGGGCCCTCACAGTTATATTGTTTCTTTGTGTCGGGAATTAGTCGATTTTGAGGGATGCACGACAAGCATATTAAAATACAAAGCTATAATACGGAACTGAAATTAAGACGTATTTCCAAAGCTCAATCTAGAAAATAAACCAGTAAACAATTTGTAACAATTCAGCTCCCCCCCCCCCTGTAGTAATTATTATTTAATTTCACGGTATCAATTGTGACAATTTCAAAATATGCCAGAGGTGATAACTGCAAAGTATGCCAAAGGTGATAATTTCAAAAAAATGTGTATAGTGGATAGTTAGAGCAATAACCAGATTCTTGACAAATGAATGTTTTTTATTAACTTTAAATTATTAATGTGTTACTATAAAATATATCTATGACTACCTATTCTATATACACTGGCGGGAAAAAAAAAAAAAAAAAAAAAACCAACACCAAGAAAGACTTGCGTTACATAAACGAAATTTGCTAGGCGTGTTTATACAACTGAAAGGTGACATCGATTGAAATTTCGTGCTCCGTGTACAAATGTGGCGCAGCTGGCGTCACTCAGAACATACAAATAAGGCTTGTTTTAAAATCGTGTAGTAAAGCTCGTGAGTATAATTTTTCCGTGAAATTTGACGCATTACGTTCATGTTAGCCAGGAATGCCTTTAAGAAGACAAAGAAACCATTATCAGCAGCTCACCGACTTTAAACGAGGTCGTACAATTTGGCTACGAGAAGGTGGATTTTCATTTCGCGATATTGCAGAAAGACTTGGTGGGAATGTTTCCACCGTGCATGATTATTGGAAGCTATGGTCAAGGGATGGTACTACCTCAAGAAGATCGAGTTCCGAGCTGTCACGTAGCACGACTGAGAAGAAAGATTGCTGAATCCTGCGTACGTCTGTGGCAAATCGTACTGTATCTGCGGCTGACATTCGAGCTGCAGTTAGTCAGAAGGAGGACAGGGGACCGCCTGCATCCAAGCTGTCTGCGGCCTAAACACACGGGACCTACACCTGGAGTCATGGTCTCTGGAGAAATTTCGTATGACAACAGGAGCACTCTTGTGGTTATCCCAAATACACTGACTGGAAATTTGTCTACAGTCTGGTAATTTAACCTATAGTACAATTCTTCATGAGTAGCATTCTAGGGGGAGTTTTCCAACAGGATAACGCTCGCCCTCACACCGCTGCTGTAACGCAATAGGCTATACAGAGTGTTGACATGTTGTCGTGACCTGCAAGAGCAACAGATCTGTCTCCAATTGATCACGTATGGGATATCATTGGACGGCAACTCCAGCATCATACACAGTCAGCAATGACTGTCCTAGTGTTGACACAACAAGTACAACAAGCATGGCACTCCATACCATAAAGTGACATTCGGCATCTGTATGACACAATGCATGCAAGCTTGCAGGCTTGCCTTCAAAATTATGGAGGTTACACCGGCTATTAAAGTAACATAATTTCATAACTCTGCCATAGGATGGAGCTTGTCTCGTCCCTATGCCGGTCCCAAGCCTGGAAAAAAGAGGAGGGTGCCTAAGGTATCTCACCACCTTGAAAAGTCGATTTTCGGCTAAAATTTCAAACTTTTTTTGATGTTTGATTTAGAAAATATGAACTTTTTTCAATCGGAAACTTTTTGAATTTTGTTCCTACCATAATTAGAAACAGAGAAAAAGTCATTTTAATTTGGATCCACGGCTGTTTTTTGTACCGTAAGTAGGACCTGATGTTCAAAATAAAACAAAATTTAGAAAATATTTCAACTCTAATTATTGGTAAAAAGAAATTAAAAATACTAAAATATTACAACTGGACTGTAACAGTCTGAAAAATGTGTAGTTGTTTGATGGTGCTTTTTAAATTGATATAGGTAGGAATGGCTTCATATGTTTAAATAAAAATCTTTAACTTCATTTTATCTCAGAATGGATTTTTCGTTGATTTTATTGGTCTACAAACTCCATAAATCTGTAAATTATGAATATTTTTGCTCGCAACTTACCATGTCTCTTTATAATGATATTGTGGAGGGTCTGAACTAGAGTTATGAATATAAAGTAAAATACACGAGTTCTGTACTAATTTAATTATTGTAACACTTACGAAATCACCAATATTTTAATATCTACAGTGCGTTTATGTGCATGTCTCTAAATCAGTAATAACTATAACTTAAATTCTAGTTCAGGCCCTAAAGTGTGTTATTGTGAATCTATAAATAAAAAAGTGTTAATTTTCATGCAAAATTGTGGTCATGGCAGCCCATGTAGTATTTATCGATTTTTGGGCTAAAATACACAAAAATTGCCCCATTGCTACAAAGTATACAATAGTTGGCATTATTTATTAATGATTTAAATAATGCCAACTTAATTTTAAATTAATTTGGCATTATTATGAATTAATTAATTTTTTTCTAACTAATTTTATGCCCCTTTTTCTAAAAACACCAAAGAAATAAATGTTTTGTCATTTTTTAAAAAAAAACTTGCTCCAACGTAGTGAGATACCTTAAAATGTCCATGGCATACTGGCGGTTTAGGGCTCTTTTGTCCTATCCGCCGGGAACGGCAACCAAAATCCAAGGTGTGGAACCGTGCTGATGAGAATATGGCGCGATCATATAGCGACCGGGGTTAAAGGTCGCTGCTAACGGTTCACCTCGTGGCCTGGCGAACCACGTTGCATTTTAGCCTTCTGCCTGTATTGAGGGTCCATTCAGGTGGTGACCGTTTACCTACCCTCAGTTTACCCCCAATGGGCAAAAACAAAAATAAAAACAAAAACCCAAGCGGTGAAAACCGCCCCAAACAAACGGCTGTCGCGTCTTGAGAAATCCGGACGTCGCCAGCCCACATCAAAAACGTCTCTGCTCCTGCAAAGGAGTCAGATGACAAATCTACTAAGAACATCAAGAACCCTGCAAAGGAAATCAAGGATCCTGCGGTACCTGGCCCATCTGGTACCTCCCAGCATTTGAACAGCAGGGAACACAGGAACCTCAAACGTGCCATCAAGTTCCAGCAGAGCAAAGGACTGGAGCCTCAAAACACCCCTACTGGAAAGAGGGTTCTATCAGAAGGCTCTACTCTTTTTCCCTCCAACGTGGCTCAGGCTAAGAGGCCCAGAGTGTCTTACAGCCAGGCCACATCTGGTATCAAATTGGCCATAGTACCGAAGGAGTATCCAGAGAGACTACTCTCTTCAGGAGATGTCCTCAACGTTCAACGGGAGATCGACACTGTCATCGACGATCTTCCCATGGACGAGAAAGCTCCGCAGTTTGCAGCTGCTAGCCTACTTAATGGTGCATTGGTTATACATTGCACCAATGACTACTCTGCAAGCTGGTTGCAGAGCAACTACAAAGGTCGCATGTTGGGAGAGTCTGAGCTCCTCGTGCGACCATACAACGAACTCCCGAAGCCTGTGAAGATTGCCTTCAAGACCAGAGACATCTACATCTTGGACTCGGAGGCTATCCTGAAACGTCTTGCCCGATTGAATCCGGGCCTCACGACCAGTGGTTGGAGGGCAAGAGATAAGACGGTTGTTGGGGAACAAGCGTACATCAGGTGGATTTTCGAGGTGAACTCTGGTTCTGCCGAGTACATCAAGAGGTCCTACTTGGAATTGTTTGTTGGGGCTTTTGGCAAAGGTCTATGTAAGATTCTGCACGATCCTAACATTCAACGTACGTCTTGTACTTCCACTGCTCCGTCCAAGGACTCCGATGCTTTATTGGAGTCTGAGGACAAACAACCGCAGGCTGATTTGAGCCCTGCTGCCGTTGAGTCGCCTGCTGAAACACCTGCAGCAATGGAGGGGGTGGAGACCACAGAGGATGAAACACCATCAGGATCCACTCTTCCCATAAGTATAGTCAAAACTGATACTATTAACGAGAGCGGATCTGTCTCTCCAAAGTCCTCCACTAGCTCAATTCTGAACCTGTTGGATGGTCTCGACGTCTCAGATGTTGATTCTGACGTCACTCTAACTGGGGATTCTCCCTCACGGGTTCCCCAGTCTAACGAGGATGCTGCTCCCTAGCAGGCTTTTTGCTTTGTCTTATGTTGCAAGGCCTTAAAGTTGCTCAACTCAATCTCCATCACTGCCAATCTGCTACTGCCCTGTTGAGCAGAGATTTGGCTGAAGGCAGAATTGACATTGCCCTCTTGCAGGAACCTTAGGTTAACCGAGGGAAAATCTTGGGCCTCGGCAATTGCGGAAATCTCTTCTTTGACCGCTCCTGTAACAGACCGAGAGCACGCTTAATCGTCAACAAGCGACTAAACACTCTCTGCCTCGCTGACTTTCTCGATGGTGACAATGTCGCCATCAGAGTCTATAGTGAAAATGGTGAATCGGCATGTTTCATGTCTGCCTATTTATTTACCTTATGAGGAGAAAATTACTTTAGCAACTTCAGCCAGGAATTTTGTCGACTACTGCGGGGAAGCCAAGCTAAAGTTTATTGTTGGATGTGATGCTAACGCACACCATATTGTGTGAGGATTTAATTGAATATATTTTATGCAACAACTTACATATCCTCAACAGAGGTAATAAACCAACCTTTATTACCCGTAACAGATGCGAAGTCATTGATTTAACTTTCTGCAATGACAGAGCTTTCAACTGTGTAAACGATTGGCATGTGTCGAAGGGGATTACCCTCTCTGACCACAGACTAATCTTTATGATTCTTTCAGGCCCTGTGTTAAGCAGTCTGCAGGAGAAAAGAAATCCCAGACGCATCTCCTGGGACTCCTATAAAGAGGACTTAAAACTCCTCCTATCAGGTAAGAAGTTCAAACTTACGAATCTTCTCGACCTGGAGTTAGCTGTTGATTCACTTCAGCACTCTATTCTCCAGGCTTTCCATCAAAACTGCACTGCTGTGTCCACTAGTTTGCCAAGACGAGTCTCTTGGTGGTCTAAAAATCTTAGTGGCCTACGCAAACTTTGCAGAAGGCTCTTCAACAAAGCCAAAAAAACTGGCAATTGGCCTTCTTACAAAGAGGCTCTCACCAAGTACAACAAGGCAGTAAGAACAAGTAAACAAGAAGCTTGGACCAAGTTTTGCAGCCTATTAGATAGCGTTTCTCGTGTGGCCAAGCTCACGAAAATACTTTCTAAAGACAAAACTTGTCAACTCTGAGATATCGAAATGAATGATGGATCCTATACCAAAGATGGTAGTAGCACCCTGGCAGAAATGTTCAGGGTGCACTTCCCTAACTCCATAGTCAGAGATGAGGGATACCATCCTGATATCCCTCTTCATTCCTTACGTAGCAGCAAGGAAAAATGGAAAACTGCTGGTGATATTGTTACCCCTGGCAGAATTGCCTGGGCCATCAACTCACACAAGCCTTATAAATCTGCAGGACCGGATGACATTATACCAGTTCTCCTGCAAAAAGGTGTTGACATCATCACTCCACACCTATGTAGGATCTATAGATCCTGCCTTGTGTTTGGTTACGTTCCCTGTGCTTGGAGAACCTCTAAGGTGGTCTTCATTCCAAAGCCAGGCAAGCCAAACTATCACGAGGCTAAAGCCTTTAGACCTATAAGCCTTACTTCTTTTCCCCTTAAAGCCCTGGAGAAATTAATCGATAGGTACATCAGGGATGGCACCCTAAAAACAACTCCTCTTTCCAGGTGCCAGCATGCTTTCCAACCAGGTAAGTTGACCGAAACAGTACTGTATGATCTAACAACAGCTCTGGACAGTGCAGTTAATGGAAAGGAATTGGCTCTTGCTGTTTTCCTTGATATTGAAGGAGCCTTTGATAAAGTCTCTACCGAGACTATTTGCAATTCCCTCATTCGGAAGGGAATAAACCCCATGGTCTGTACCTGGATTAATAGTCTTCTTACCACCCGCATGACAAAAGCAAGCTTGCTGGGCGATTCCCTTTAAGTGGATAACTGCCAGGGATGTCCACAAGGGGGCGTACTTTCCCCCTTTCTCTGGAGCCTGGTTGTGGATGAACTTCTGGAAAGACTTCGTCAAAAGGGTCTGCACTGTATAGGCTATGCAGATGACATAACTCTGGTTATAAGGGGCAAGTTCTATGACACGGTCTGCAACCTTATGAGAACAGCCCTCAAGTCTATTGAAAGCTGGTGTAGTGAAGTGGGTCTCACTGTGAATCCTACCAAGATGCACTTGGTTCTCTTCACCAGGAAACGGTTGAAGGATATCTGCAAGATTGAGTTCTTTAACTCTCCCCTTGCCTATTCCAGTGAAGTCAAGTACTTGGGTGTGGTATTTGACAGTACTTTAAACTGGAATTCGCACCTCAAGCTTATTACTGACAAGGCCAAAAGGATCTTTTGGTCCTGTAGACGCGCCATCGGCATCAATTGGGGGTTTTCACCAAAAATTGCCCACTGGGTCTACACCAGGGTAATTGTACCCACAGTAACTTATGGGGCCATTGCCTGGTGGGGTAAGACCCGTAATGTAACTACTGAGAGCAGTCTCACCACCTTACAAAAGGATTGCTACGATTGCAATTACTAGTGCAATGAGAACTACTCCCTCTCAAAGCCTAGAACTTCTTCTATGTTTACTTCCACTTCACAAACAAGTGGAACTGGAAGCGATTACCTATTCATATCGCCTGAACCTCCTGTTCTCTGGAAGACCCCTCGCCACTCTTCTCTTTATGACAAACTTTGTATAGAGGCCGTCAAGCATCCCTACTTTTTGATGCCAAGCGACTGGTTGTTAAAACATATTAGTTTCAATGCAAATTATAACATTGTGTTTCCTTCCAGAGAACAATGGAAGGATGCTCCGAAGCTTGTCGGTAATGCCAATGAAATTTGGTTCACTGACGGCTCTAAGACTTCTTCCGGTACTGGCTCGGTGCTTTTTGCAGCAGCAGCAAAACAAAGCTTTTCTTTTCGCTTGGGAAGCTTGCTACGGTTTACCAGGCTGAAGTTTTAGCCATCCTGGCATGTGTAACCAATTGCCTTGAACGCGACTTAACTGGTAAGGTTTTAAAAATTTTCTCTTATAGTCAAGCCGCCTTAAAAGCCCTCAATAGCTATTGCTTTACTACCAAGTCAGTTTGGGAATGCCACAACACACTGGTAAGGCTCGCCAGCAAGAACAAGGTTACCCTCTACTGGGTCCCTGGCCACCGTAACATTGATGGAAACAAAGTTGCTGATCAGCTTGCCAAATTAGGCTTCAACATACCATTCGTAGGTTCTGAACCCGCTCTTGGTTTGCCCTATAACAAAGTCAGGAATACTATAAGAAACCTGCTTATGAATGACTCATTTGCCAGGTGGCTTCAGTCCGACTCACAGAGACAAGCTAAAGCTCTCAACCAACGTCAACCCTGGCTGTGGTCCAGGGAGCTACTAAGTTTGAGCAGAAAAGCGATTACGATGTCCATCGAACTTCTCACCGGACACTGCACTCTTAATAGACACCTAAACTTGTTGGGTATCACTGATGGACCCAGCTTGCAGAGGCTACCTTGAGGCGGATGAAAGTTCAGGTCATGTTTTGTCCGAATGTGATTTTTATTCTGCCTACAGATTTGAACATTTGGGGTACCACTGTTTAGATCCCCATGAAACTGTCTAGCATTCCTGTTAGACATCTGCTTAAGTTCATTTCAGCTATTGGGCTCTTTTAGGATTCTAACGGGGATAGTACAATAGACCTGTGGACGCAGTGCTTGCGCTGCCTTAGGGGCGCCCCCTTTTCACTTCATTCATTCATTCAATATAATTTTATATTTGTACAGCATTTTCTTTAGCTTAAATTGTCCAGTTATCTTGTACATTTAATCAATTAAACATGTTAACTAGACAATTGCATTACCCAAATTTCATTACTCTACAGTAATTTTTTCTTGGTGTTGGGATTTTTTTCCGCTAGTGTATATTAATAAAATATCTTACGTAATTGATAAAAAAAACAGTACTTATCCACTTTTGTTTTCCAGGAAGCTTTTTTTGCCGTCAACACAGATGAAAAATTTTAACATTCTCATAAATTCTCTTTTTAAAATAGCGTTCACGTTCAAAATTTAAATTCCAGTCCCCGTAGCACGGGCTATGTTGCCAAAATAAGACTACGTTGTTAAGACAATGGCTTAAATACAAAACTATGCACCAACAAAGCCTTTTAACTTAGCAATGGTTTTGTTGGCGCGAAGTGAACTGGAAGTATTGGCGGAGTTTCTAATTGTGGTGATTTTATCACCCCCCCCCCTCCCGCATTAAGAAAAGATTTTGGAGCATCAGAATAAATCAAAAGGATTTCTTGGCATGATGTGAAAATTACAGAACTATCTTTTACACGGACTCACAGACTTAATCAGTTGAAAGAGCTGCCAAAGAGGTCATGAACTCTTAAAAATTGGCATATGTTCATAAGAAAAGAGAAAGCTAATTAAAAACGAGGATGCTTCATAAGAAATATGACTAATCTACTACACAAAGAAACCATTTGACTGTTAAAGACTTATCTAATAAATGTTATTTTACAAATGTAATTTTAACAAATGTAATTTTAACAAATGTAATTTTATTATGTGTGCTCGTATTAGTTGGAAGGATTCGGTCACAGACAGGGGTGCCCATCCCCCCCTCCAAGCTCAATGGCGCAAATCTCCCCCCCCCCAAAAAAAAAATCACAACCCTCTTGTGCTTTTTATTTTTATTTCAAACTCTTTTTTATTTTGTTTATTTTTTTTAATATTATTTATTTTAAAAATTATATCTTATTTTTTATATATTATTAATTTTTTTAAAGTTTGAATTATGAGCAGAACATAATCGCTTTTTTTCCCTTTTCAGACATTCCAAGCACACACACACACACAAAAAAAAATAATAATAAAGAGACAAAAAAAATAATTTAATTAAAAAAATAAATTAATGAATAATTTTTATTAAAAAAAATCAGTAAAAAATCACCCTCCCCTTCGCCCAAAATCCTGATGGCACAACTTGGGCCGTTATTCAACCCCTTGTGGTCACAGGTGGGATTCGATGTGCAATCATCTCCTCGTGGTGAGTCCTGGGCAGTTTCACATGAACTAGCGAAGAGTTGCACGCTGCAAGGCATAACAAAAGATGTTAGAAAAGGTATCTAAGACATTTGAGGCAAATATCGAATTACAGGATTGTTAAAAATATTGCCATTTTGGGAAAGTGGATAAACTTTGGGCGTAATGCGCAAACTGAAATTATTCTTTAATTTTTTTTTTAAAAAGTTCTTTGTGCATTTTAGATCTTTTTCTGTGATTAAATAACCACCCGTCACTGGTTTTTGCATTTCCAATGCTATGAAAAATATTTTGAAAATTCGAAAAAAAAAATGAAAACTGAGTCAAGTTTGCAGACTAAAGATGACGTCGCAAAAATGAGACATTTTACAGAACTGTTACTAAGTATCAGCCACAGTAACTGAAAGGTACCCGTTTCCGGAAATAAAAAATTCATTTTTTCGCTCCACCCATATGGCCCATGAAAGATGCAACTTTTTACTAAAATTTGATTCATTTATCATTTAATTCAGAAATATTTGAATAATTTATTGCATTACCTGTGTTTAATCTAAAGTAAAAAAAAAATATCTTGAATGAGAATAGAAGAATGACAGTATGAATGCGATGTTTTCAAAATAATATTTTTCAAGCAATATTTTTTTTTTTTTTTTGTAAATATAAAATTTTGAAATCTTAATATGAAAAAAAAAATCCCTGTCATTTATTTGTATTTGATAGGTATTTGTACTGGATCACTGAAAAACAAAATGTGATTGTTGGAACACGCATGTTTCATGGTCCTTAAAGGATTAAATAAATGTCAAGACATCAAAAGGTGTAAGATTTGACAATAGCAATGCACCCCATACAAGGGAATAAGCGTGTTTCAAGGATACACCACATGTATCACAAGACTCTCTTTTATACTTGAATCGTTTATTTCAAAAAGGTAACATCTCTATTTTGATCTCCTCTGTCTCTTTAGAAAATTAAACAGCGCACGGTTATATTTTTGAATGTCATAATCAATGAAAAAATGCCTTTAGTTAAGTACACAATTACTGCAATAATTTACCAAATAACCATTGATTATGACATTCAAAAATATAACCGTGCGCTGTTTAATTTTCTAAAGAGACAGAGGAGATCAAAATAGAGATGTTACCTTTTCGAAATAAACGATTCATTTATTTTCCCCTCAAATGGCAGAAAAATAAATAAAAAATAAAAAAATAATAAAAAACGCGTGGAAATAAAAGTTACGGGATTAAAGCAAAAAAAAAAAAAAAAAACCCCAAGAATAAAACATTCTTAAAAAAATATTACTTAAAATGTAAACAATAAATCCACAAAATACAGAAAAAAAGCGAAATTGGGGAAAAAAATTGTTGTAGTCTTTTGATCGCGAGTGTCTGTTCTTGGCTCTTATTGATTCTGAACTATTTTTCTTCATTCCAATAAATAGATGTGTTCCATAAATACTCAGCGTGTTTTCCTTTTTGTTTCGGAAAACTGTCTTCAATTTTGAACCATAAAAATATGGACTCTAAGAATTAAACTTTTTATAGCTAGGTTGGTGTGGCTCAAGCAAACATAATTTTAACTATATCTTAGCTACAATATAAAAAACTCCAAATTCAATTTACCATTAAATTATGTTAGTTAAGATTATTTTGTCTTAATTTTATGTTATGCAAACAAACAAAAAGAGAGAGAGAGTCGAGTTAATAAAAGTGTATAATTTTTTAAAAACTTATTTTAATTGTTGAGAGAGAAGGAGAAGGAATAGGTCGGTGGATGTAATGAAACACTAAATATAAAATCTTATTGTTAGAAATTATTTCTAGTTTTTCCAATAGATGGAGCAGTTTTGCACTCTTGCTTTCTTCTAATTGTTACCTGCAGCTACAGTATAGTATGCGCTAAAAACAGAAAAACTTATTTTTACACCCCAAAAGTAGGTACATTTTAACTTTTTGAATTAGAGGTTTAGTTATATTATTTTTAGACGAATATGTTATAAAATTAGTATAATATTTTTTTAGGTATAGCGCTTATATTTTAAAAGTCAAATTCAGCCTTAATTTAGCTTAGAAATGTAACACGCCATGTTCTCTTATTGATGTAGGTCCCCTTGTATCACTTCTTTTTGAGTTTATGTTTAGCTAAATAAGTTAACAATCCACATTTTTACTTTTTCTTATTGCTGTTTATTGAAATTATTTTAAGGGTGTTGCAATCTATTAAATGAATGATCTTAAATTGATAAAAATGTATCAGCTAGTATATATTATTACGTTATCTGTATTGTACTTATGATAGTATAAAGTAATGACCAGGGCTTAATTTGTATCGCGTGTATCAGCGAAGTCATAGCACTCTGGCTCCTATTAACGGGGACTGCAGAGCAACCGCCCCCCACCCCCGTCGTCGGATAACTAAAATAAGTCCATCATCTGTCTCTCTCTCTCTCTCTCTCTCTGATGTCCTTTTTATCATATTTATGAGTACCTCAAAAAACTAGCAGCAATTTCTTGCTAACTCACCCCCCCCCCTAACATGCTTCAATTCATTTCAATGCTTTTAGAAAAACTTAAAGCTGCTCATATTTTTGTGAAGCAAGCCAATAGTGACCCTGTGGTTCTAGTAATTGAAACAGCTTTAGAGCAATTCAACTTTGAATCACATAGTTTTAGATTTCACTAATGAAAGTTTAATTTTAAAATGATTAAAAAAATCATGTTTTTCGAAAATCCAAAATTCCGTCATTTTTCTAATATAAACACGAAAGTAACCAAGAACAGCCGGAATCATTTTTAATATTGTTCATGAGTACGTTAAAAAAGGAAAAAATATTTTTTGTATTCATTATAACGAAGTTCTTTACGAATTAAAATCGTCTAAGAAACTGTTCAATTACTTCGGCGACGCATTTTCTAACGAAATTTCCCATTAGTAAAAGAAAACGTTTGTGGCAAATACGTTCTAAGGTTTTAGTTTGTGATCACACACATGAAGAAGAATTGGGGCTTTTTTCTCGACAGTTGTCTACTAATTTATTCCCTTGACAATTTAGAAAACTTATCGAGATTATAGTTACGTCTTTTTTTCACGAAGCAAATAAATTAGACTGTCCTGGCGTTTACTTTTTTATTACTGGCGATTCAAAAAGATTTTTCATGGCCTGTAATTTTTACTAATGAAGGTTAAAAGACGTCCGATCAAGTATTTTACTTTTGTTTTTAATATTCTTTAACTACATTTTGTTTTTTGGGCAGCTTTACTTTAAAAAAAATTACACAGGATCTTGCTCGGATGTTCTTCCGTAATTTATTTGCAGATAATATATGAAAACAATTTCAAACCAAATATTCTTGGAAGAGTTTTTTATAACAACGATACGTCCTTAAACTATAAGAGTAAATAACAACTATAAGAAGGAACTCAAATCAATCTGCAAATTCCCACTATCGAAACATTTTTACATTTTTTCGTAAAGAAAAATGAAAAATGTATCGCAAGTTCACAAGTATACGGAAAAAGCTGTTGGTGTGTTTATTCTTTTAATATGTAAAAAAGGAATTCAGTCATAGTAAAACATCGATTAGAGAGCCCTTGACATACATTGGTTACGGCCCAGTCTGTGATAGGGTCGGCTTGTCTACATGGCATTAGTTATAGCAAAATCCATCATACACTAGATGGCCAAAAGTATCCGGACACTTTCAAAAATTTACATTTTTAGATATAACTCCAGAAATAAGTGATCAATTGTTCTTTAACTTTAGTCATACAAAATATATTCTTCACCGAACATTTCCAAGTTGAAATTAAATTACCCTTGCATTTGGGGGACGATAAGAAGGGGGGTCGAAAGAAAAACCGCTTTTTGACCATAACTCTTTGAAAATAGCTCGGAATAAGCTATGCATTTCAGTAATTAATTAGCATACTATGTATAATTACTGTACAAATTCAAATGAAAGTACCACTCTTACTTCCGAAGATATGAAACATTTTTAAAAAAACGGCAATTTTATTTGAAGGGTTTTTGCTCATAACACGCAGAGTTTTTGATCAAACCTTATCAAAACTTCAGGAAAGATGACAAAATATAAGAGAAAGAACATACTAAAACGGTTTTTAAAAATATTAAAAATCCGATGAGATATGAACGTTAAAAGAAAATAATTTTGCACGGCGCATGCGCGAAAGACATAAATTTATAACTACAAAAATATTGTAGCCTGGTGTATACTGCATCTTATAAAAAAAGTTCCAGTTGAATATCGTAAAAATTGAAAAAGATATCAGCGATCTAGTGAGCTGTAATTCATTTATTTGCAGTCAATTCATAAATGGAGAGGGGTTGTTCACAAATAGTGTGGGGACAATCGAGCATATTTTTCAATGTTAAATTGTATAATGTTTAAAAATTTATATTTGGCATAGAAGTCACATTTCGCCCATTCGGCCGAAAAGACCTTATAAGTTGGTGGCCAAAAGTATCCGGAGACCCCCTGAAACGTTGGTTTTGAACGATGACGAAATAACCTTTATTTTAAAAATAGCTCTTTGTGGACAGACCCTCACTATGTATGTATTGTCAGCGAATGAATGAAATACAGCTCACTAGATCGCTGATATCTTTTTCAATTTTCATGATATTCAACTGGAACTTTTTTTATAAGATGCAGTATATACCAGGCTACAATATTTTTGTAGTTATAAATTTATGTCGTTCGCGCATGCGCCGTGAATTTTTTTTTCCTTTTAACGTTCATATCTCATCGGATTTCTAATATTTTTAAAAACCGTTTTAGTATGTTCTTTCTCTTGTATTTTGTCATCTTTCCTGAAGTTTTGATACGGTTTGATCAAAAACTCTGCGTGTTATGAGCAAAAACCCTTCAAATAAAATTGCCGTGTTTTAAAAAATGTTTCATATCTTCGGAAGTAAGAGTGGTGCGTTCATTTGAATTTGTATAGTAATTATACATAGTATGCTAATTAATTACTGAAATGCATAGCTTATTCCGAGCTATTTTCAAAGAGTTATGGTCAAAAAGCGGTTATTCTTTCGATCCCCTTCTTATCGTCCCCCAAATGCAAGGGTAATTTAATTTCAACTTGGAAATGTTTGGTGAAGCCTATATTTTGTATGACTAAAGTTAAAGAACAATTGATCACTTATTTCTCCAGCTATATGTAAAAATGTGAATTTTTGAAAGTGTCCGGATACTTTTGGCCACATAGTGTATTTTGTTTACGGGCGATTCTCTGTAAACTCGTCATTTTTCACACGAAATCTGTCTGGGTACGGTTTTTTGAAATGTTCGTATAATTATAATACTATTGCTCAGAAAATGAATTACTTTGGTTTGAAAGAGGGCCAATTGAAGTTTGTGTTTTTCTGATAAATCATGATAGGGGGTAAGTTGCCAGGTGACTGTGTTTTTGCTCTTTGTTGCGTAATATCTGCGAAACTATTGGAACATAATTAGTTACGAGACTACCTATAAATTTAGGCACAAATCGTGGATATAATAACTAATATGTTTTATAATTAAATTAATTGACAGTAATAAAATCACTTCCCAGAGGTCTTTTTGCAACGACCCTGATGCATACTTTCATCACAAATGTGGCTCTCAAATTAAGCAAAGTAGCGTTTCAACACCGTTCCCGGTGATTTCGGCAAATTCACACTGATTACTTTAAACTTCATGCCAAAAAGAATTTGCAAAAGTTATAGATTTTTCGTATTATAGCTTTGAATTTGTTGCAGGGGACTGTTTGAAAAAACTCCGGACAGAATTTAGATGACAATTTTAAGTTTTAGAAATACGTAATTATACCTTATTTCATAAGAAAAATATAGCTTCATTATTCTATTTTTAGATATTAATTGCCAAATTTACGTAGTGTTAATAGGTTTTTTTGAAATACTATCTTTAACAGTTACACTATGGGATTGAGACAGGCAGGAGACTGTGTTTTTGGCGCTTAGATAATTTCTAGAAAAAAAATTAAATTGTTATCACTCCAAATACAATTGGGCCACAAAGTATTAATGCTTTACTTGTATTAAGAGCAATAATTACTTTATTATAACTTATTATTTTTAAAATACTCAGTTCGGACAGCCAACTACCAGTTTACAGAGAATCGCCCTTACTTTGGCCTTATTAGCCGGCAGGCCTTAATATCCGCACCTACCTTATTTGTTTGTTACAGGAAACGAGTGAAAATAAGTGAAATCCCGGTCCGTGGCCAGTATATAATCCGACGTTTTGGATGGTGTGGCATCATATGGAGAACTTTTGTGTAAAACATTTATGAAAAAAAGTTTTCTATTTTTGAAAAATACTTTTGGAAATATTTAAAAAATAAATCTATTGCCTATTTTTTGAAAGTTTAGAGATTCAAAATATTGTAAGTTATCGTAGAATGAAATGAAGTTTGAAAACGTATTTTATTTCGTTCACTGGTAACATCGATATAAAAAGGAAAGAGGAGGGGGGGACTTGAAGAGATCAAAATCGAAAAACCAAGATTTTATTTCAAAGGTACATCAAGAGAACGTCAAGCACTTTAGAAGCCAAAAATATGCATTCAAATATGGACTGCCAAGATTGATTCTTTAAGGAAGGCGTCACGTTGAATTTAAGATGCAAAGCGCAAAACCAGACGCTTGTAGAACACTTGCACTTTGCTTGAAGCTCAAACGGAATGCAGTTTGTAGGCAGGGTTTAAAGAAGTCAGCAATAAAAATACTGAAAGCCGTTCGTATTTTGCCGTGTGGTAAAACAATCGCATTTTCAACGGCTTAAAATATTCATAAGTAGGAGGATAAATAAGATTTTGATTCAGAACTACGGGATATGGCAGAGGTCGGAAACGTGCAGCCCTGAGACTTTCACGAGTTTCTTGCTCGGCCTTTAGAAAATTTAGCTAAAGTAATTTTTAACACTTATTTGCAGCATTGTACGTGTCACAATTTAAAAATTGTGACACGTACAATAATCCGTACTATGTTATAAATAAGACAAGTCCGTGTCAAACTGTTGTCAGCTTTCAGCTTTAAATCCGGATTCCAAGTATAGCAAATGGACTATTGTACGTGAAATGAGTAAATCGGCTGTGGTGGGACGAAATTTTTTTTTATTTCGCAGTTGTAATAGTGCGGAAAAGTTGCGAATTATGAAGACAAAAATGGGAAAAAAAATATCGAAATCGGTTGATATCTTCCGTTCTCGCATAAGGCCTATAATTTGA
>JAXGGA010003362.1:0-104140 GCA_038373865.1 Uloborus plumipes | reverse complement strand
TGACCTTTAGAGAGTTATAGAGTTACCAATTGGAAAATACAATCTTTCTGTAAACAAAACCAAAGTTTGCGTAATATATAATTTATGTAGCACTATTTGGAAAGTCTCTATGTTTTTGGAATGGGACATAGGTAAAGGAAAAAAAAAAGGAGGCAAAAGAAAATGGGGAAAAAAAGAAAGAAGGAAAAATAAAATAGGAATCATTTCACTAACCAAAGACAGTTTTATTCCCTTCCAGCTTATCAGACCTTGGAAGAAATTCTATCAGTCTCTATTGAGTAATTAATAATGATATAAAAATTCATACTTGTATTTAATTTTATAACTTTTTGAAATACTAGGCATAATTTTGCAAAAACACATTGGCCCCTCTCTCACATCTCACCCTCGGTTTTTCATGCTAATGTCTCTAAAAACATGCGAAAAATTAATAAAAAAATAAAAACAGGGGTGGAACACTCCACCCCCCCCCCCCGTACATGAAAGTTACAATTTCTAACATTCAATCGTAACTACGTGCAAAATTATATTCCGAAAATATACAGATAACATTTACACAAATTATTCTATCTACTGTTCTCAAGTTTTACGAATTTCAATACTCTCTTTTTGTAAGTAATACAAACTTTGGTTAAAAAATAAATAAGTATGAAATAATATTAACCAAATAAGTAATAATAACAACCACTTACTTTGTTTCAAAATCCTCATGAAAATTCATATAATTCAAAACAGAAGCCATTTCGGAAACTCCCAGCACCACAAAACACTTTTTTTACTCGTGGCGCACACTATAAATGCAACAGTTGTATTCAGACGCACGCGAATATGCACTGAAGTAAATACGGACACATGGCAAGTTTGTGCGGGAGGCGGGTTCCGAAGAGGTACTTGATCTTCATTGGGTGAAAGGGAGAGTTGCGTTTTCTTGGCTGTGATTGGCGCGCTAGCTCTCTAGCTCCGCCCCCGGTGTTGAATGTGATTTTTCTGTTTTGGAGGGTTTTTTTTTTCTCTGTATTTGGTGGTACTTGCGGACTAAATGTGATATAATTTTCATATTGCAGATGAAACAACTTTTGTTCACATTGAGAAAAACGTTCAAAACCAACATTTTTTTTGTTACTTTTTTTGTATTTTTTTTTAAACTATATGTCAGCAACTTAATTTTATTTTACTTTTTGAACTAGGCTTTAAATTATAAAAAATGGTTTCTTAAACAATTACTTTCAAACAAAAAATTCCAAAATTGTCGCAGGCACTTGTTTTGCGTTCTTTGTAATATTGAAACAGATATTTACAATACTTTTGAAATTATATACTTTAATTACGTTTCTTCTATCCTTAACTTTTCATTGCAGAACCACCAATTGCCCCCGCCCCCCTGCTTTAAAACGAAATTAGTTTACGCAAAAATGGAAGTGGCATTTGTTTTTTTCTATAAAATTTGCATTGAAAATAAATTTTATAGAAATATATTAGCTCCCCCCCCCCCCCCCCCACAAAAAAAAAAGATTCTAATTTACTGGCACGTAACATAAAAAGTTTTTTACTTCTCATCGCAACTAGAAAAATTATTTGCGCAATTGCTTCTCTTTACAAATTGTTAAAAAAGATATCAAGCAAATGCATAAATAAGTACAATAATCTGAAAATACATCATTTTGTAGAGTAAATGGGAAAACTTTTCCATCAATACACCCCCCCCCCCCTCCATTGAAACTGAAACATCTGAAAGTAAGAAAAAAAAATGTTTATACTTTTTCGGGTGGGTAATTTTTTTGCATAAGATTGGAGCTCAAAAAAAAAAAAAGCAGCACTAAAAATTAACAATGATAACTAATTTAGAAATACATATAGAAAGAATATTAAAATTAAAAGCACCATTTCTACGCTTTTATACCCTTTTTTGTTTTGTCGAGTTTGAAAAACTTTTCAGGGAACGATGAATAAAAAATGATGGCCAGCTAACGTTCCTAATTTCTACCAATAATATATCTGGCAAAAAACAGGAAAGTTCCACTCTAAAAATCAGTAATTACCTTCGTAAAATTAATCAGAAATCTTTTTTAAAAGCTCAGAAACCTTTCCAATAAAAGTCTTTCATTTTTCTGTCACAAATCAAGATCCTTCTATAAGAAAACTAACATTTTTTTACAGTAATAGTTTGGCACTTTCCTGATTTTTCAGGAAAGCTCCAAAAGTAAATATGGCAGAGACAAAAGCAGAATCTCACGCAAACACCGAAAACTTTATATGTCAGCAATTCTTGCACAAAGCTGCAATGTTTAGACACTGCACTGCAAAAAGTGGATGTTGTTTTTACAGTATAGTACAGCTAGTTTTACAGTATAATAAACTGTAAAATGTCTACCTTTACAGTACTAAACTGTAAAATTGAAAATTATACACACATTTTACAGTACTTAACTGCAAAATTGCTAATTCTACACTTTATTACCGTGCATTTTACAGTTTTAAACTGGAACTTCGGCTGCCAGTATTATACTGTTGTTTTTATACAGTATAATACAGCTAAGTTTTACGGCAATAAACTGTAAAATTTCAAACTCAACATTGTTAAAACTACAGGTTGCCCAAGGCACCTTTAACCTTTTAACTGTCATGCCCGAGATAGTCTCGGGCACAGCTGGTTTTCGAAAATGTAACGATCGAGTATTACTCGGGGTAATTTTTTTTTTTTTTTTTTTTGAGTGCATCGTATTGTAATACCCGAATATATATCGGGAGACGTTTATTTCGGCTTCATCTTTTTGTCAAACCCGACTGTTTCTCGGCAGGGCCCGACTAACTTAAAGTGAGGCCCAAGACCGACAATACTTTGGAGGCCCCTTCTACGTTTTACCTTTTTTAAGTCAACGAAAAATAATCTTTTAACTTTTTCGCAGTGTCGGTACTAGCCCCTTTTGGGGATCACTGTATATAGTTCTGAAGGGCCCTATGCAGTTATACTGTTTGCATTATGTCTAGCACTGATACTGCTTAATATCCATTTCAGCTTAAGAGTTTTATAGCTCATTCTCAAGACAGAAATCTTTTTTACTTGCATAAAATGAACTAAATAAGGGAAATACTAATTTAAGATCAAACGAGTCAATCAATAAATTATTATTTTCTCTCAAAAGTACATAATGCTTCAATACTGTGCATCAGTATTTAGGAAATTAGAGGCCCCATTAGGAAGATGGGGCCCCAGTCCCAGGCCTAGTTGGCCTGTGCCATAATCAGGCCCTGTTTCTCGGGTTTGTGCTTGAAAAAGTGTTAACCCTTCACTGCACGATTTTTTATATTTTCATGAAAAAAATCATTTGTTACCTTTTAAATAGCCCTGAGTTCAGGAAAAATGAAGAAAAAAATTAATCTTAAAAATGTGCACCAAAAATGATGTTTTAATTGTTTGTTCTATATGTGGCACAAAGCCCATAGCATATGCTTTGTATACCGATAAGTGTAATAATCTACAATGTGTGTTGTGCCATAAGTGGTATAAACTAATTTTCCACTAAGTGTATTTAAACATTTTTAGAATAAAGGAAATAATGACTAAGCACACTTCTAACGGAAATGCAGACACTCTTTCTTTCAAAAGCAAGAACTGTAATACCTAGACGAGTGCAACCAACTAGTGCATAAAAATCACACTAAACTGTTATAGCAATATTCCAGAAGGGGCACAAAGCTCAGTTTAACTGCATTTAAAAATCATAGGAATATATGAGGGTTTATTTGGTTTGTGCCAGATCTGGCACACCGTGCAATGAAGGGTTAAAAATCAAAATAACTTGACAGTTAAAGGGTTAAGAGTGAAACGTTGTAACACCGGTAGCACACTACTCTGAGTGGTAACACTTGACTCTCTATGGCACCTTTGAAGGTGATATTTGGCTCATTCGGGTGCCATGGGTCACACATTGTGTGCCACAAGACACCCATAGGGTGCCACACGGAGCTAAATGGCACCTTCAAGGTTACGATAGGAAGTCCAGTGTCGTCCCTCAGGGGGTTCTACTGGTGCCACAACGTTTCACCCTTAAAGGTGATATTTGGCTCATTCGGGTGCCATGGTTCACCCATTGTGTGCCACAAGACACCCATAGGGTGCCACATGGAGCTAAATGGCACCTTCAAGGTTACGATAGGAAGTCCAGTGTCACCCCTCAGGGGGTTCTACTGGTGCCACAACGTTTCACCCTTAAAGGTGATATTTGGCTCATTCGGGTGCCATGGGTCACCCATTGTGTGCCACAAGACACCCATAGGGTGCCACATGGAGCTAAATGGCACCTTCAAGGTTACGATAGGAAGTCCAGTGTCACCCCTCAGGGGGTTCTACTGGTGCCACAACGTTTCACCCTTAAAGGTGATATTTGGCTCATTCGGGTGCCATGGGTCACCCATTGTGTGCCACAAGACACCCATAGGGTGCCACATGGAGCTAAATGGCACCTTCAAGGTTACGATAGGAAGTCCAGTGTCGTCCCTCAGGGGGTTCTACTGGTGCCACAACGTTTCACCCTTAAAGGTGATATTTGGCTCATTCGGGTGCCATGGGTCACCCATTGTGTGCCACAAGACACCCATAGGGTGCCACATGGAGCTAAATGGCACCTTCAAGGTTACGATAGGAAGTCCAGTGTCACCCCTCAGGGGGTTCTACTGGTGCCACAACGTTTCACCCTTAAAGGTGATATTTGGCTCATTCGGGTGCCATGGGTCACCCATTGTGTGCCACAAGACACCCATAGGGTGCCACATGGAGCTAAATGGCACCTTCAAGGTTACGATAGGAAGTCCAGTGTCGTCCCTCAGGGGGTTCTACTGGTGCCACAACGTTTCACCCTTAAAGGTGATATTTGGCTCATTCGGGTGCCATGGTTC
The DNA here is from genome assembly GCA_038373865.1 of Uloborus plumipes. Taxonomy (NCBI): domain Eukaryota; kingdom Metazoa; phylum Arthropoda; class Arachnida; order Araneae; family Uloboridae; genus Uloborus; species Uloborus plumipes. Next base: position 99,244 of record JAXGGA010003362.1, on the reverse strand, counting down.
ACCCATTGTGTGCCACAAGACACCCATAGGGTGCCACATGGAGCTAAATGGCACCTTCAAGGTTACGATAGGAAGTCCAGTGTCACCCCTCAGGGGGTTCTACTGGTGCCACAACGTTTCACCCTTAAAGGTGATATTTGGCTCATTCGGGTGCCATGGGTCACCCATTGTGTGCCACAAGACACCCATAGGGTGCCACATGGAGCTAAATGGCACCTTCAAGGTTACGATAGGAAGTCCAGTGTCACCCCTCAGGGGGTTCTACTGGTGCCACAACGTTTCACCCTTAAAGGTGATATTTGGCTCATTCGGGTGCCATGGGTCACCCATTGTGTGCCACAAGACACCCATAGGGTGCCACATGGAGCTAAATGGCACCTTCAAGGTTACGATAGGAAGTCCAGTGTCGTCCCTCAGGGGGTTCTACTGGTGCCACAACGTTTCACCCTTAAAGGTGATATTTGGCTCATTCGGGTGCCATGGTTCACCCATTGTGTGCCACAAGACACCCATAGGGTGCCACATGGAGCTAAATGGCACCTTCAAGGTTACGATAGGAAGTCCAGTGTCACCCCTCAGGGGGTTCTACTGGTGCCACAACGTTTCACCCTTAAAGGTGATATTTGGCTCATTCGGGTGCCATGGGTCACCCATTGTGTGCCACAAGACACCCATAGGGTGCCACATGGAGCTAAATGGCACCTTCAAGGTTACGATAGGAAGTCCAGTGTCGTCCCTCAGGGGGTTCTACTGGTGCCACAACGCTTCACCCTTAAAGGTGATATTTGGCTCATTCGGGTGCCATGGGTCACCCATTGTGTGCCACAAGATACCCATAGGGTGCCACATGGAGCTAAATGGCACCTTCAAGGTTACGATAGGAAGTCCAGTGTCACCCCTCAGGGGGTTCTACTGGTGCCACAACGTTTCACCCTTAAAGGTGATATTTGGCTCATTCGGGTGCCATGGGTCACCCATTGTGTGCCACAAGACACCCATAGGGTGCCACATGGAGCTAAATGGCACTTTCAAGGTTACGATAGGAAGTCCAGTTTCACCCCTCAGGGGGTTTTACCGGTGCCACAACGTTTCACCCTTAAAGGTGTGCCACCTGTAGTTTTGACAGTGTACACTTAGGGCCGAATTCAAGTGCAATCGCTTGGAGGCGATCGCAATAGACCAAAATTGCAATCGCTACTGGAAGTCATTGGAATCGCATCTCGTAGCGATTGTATCGTTTCACTTGAATCCAAATTTGGGAATTTGCGATTGCAATGGTGAGTTGCGATCGTCCGTGTTTCACTTGAATTCCGCCCTAAGAAACTGTAAAACTGTTAGTTTTAGAGTTTATTACTGTGCATTGAACAGTTTTAATTTGGAGCCTGGGCTGCCAGTATTTTGCTGTAAAAACAACATTTAATCTTTTGCAGTGTGTATTTCGCCTCATTTGGGTCTCAGTCAATCTGGAACAGCCGTAACTCAGGTAAAGGACCGGAGGAGTGCGATAAAAGCATTGTAAAACGAAATTTTATACCCTCCTGATTCAGTTCCAGTTACTATTTGTTTCCAGAAATACAGTGCGTCGCAAAAGTTTAAGCACAACCGAAATCTTTTGATAAGACGAAAAGTATGCACCCAAAAGCTTTGAAATTTTTACTGTAATTAAACAAACAGCTTACAAATCCATGTTTCGAATTTGGAAACAATTCATAGAAATTAAAATGCGATTACATGATAAAATCAAAATTTTGCTGTCGCAAAAGTTTAAGCACAAAAACGGAATATATATTTTTTAGAAAGCATAAAAGTCTTTTAGTAGTCTATGGTGTTACCATTGCATCTGATGAGTTCGAATATGCCATTTTTTATCGATAGCACAAGATTATGGAAGGTTTCGGGAGTTAGTCTGTACCAGGCTTCCTCGATGGCAGATTTAAGCTCTTAAACAGAGCAATACTGTTTCCCATTCTGGTATACGTCACGTGCGAGAATTCCCCAGATGTTTTCTATGGGATTTAGGTCCGGGCTGAGTGCTGGCCAGTTCATTACACTAATATTTTGAGAAGCAAGCCATTCTTTCGTACTACGGGAATTGTGTATTGAATCGTTGGCTTGCTGAAAAATCCAATCAGGACCACCTAGGACTTCACCAGATGGTAACAAATGCTTTCTCAGGGTATATTGATACCTTTCTGAATTTTGTCTACCCTTTAGAAAGCTAAGAGAAGTTTGTCCGTTGAAGCAAAAAGCGCCCCATACCATGACTGAGCCACCACCATGTTGCCTACTGAATACGCACTTCGGATCTTTCCTCAAGTCACGCCAGTAGTATGAGAACCCATCTAGACCGTCTAAATTCCATTTTTTTTTCATCAGAGAACACAACAGTAATCCATTCGTCACTAATGCAAATGATGCTTTGCCCACTGAAGTCTTGCTTGTTTGTGATACTTTTTCAGAAAAAATTTGCGAGCTAACTTTTGTTTTTTGATAAATTCTGATTCTTTTATTCGTCTGCTTATTAGTATCGCGTGATAATTTTGTTACAAGTCTAGTTTTTATTTGATTAAGTGACAAATTTTCAGTTAAGCCCAGTTTTTTAATTCTTCTATCCTCACGAGAGGTAGTTTTTCTCGGTCTTCCTGAGCGAAACGCAGGTTTAAATTGATTTCCACGTTTCAGAACATTATAAACACCCCGTTTAGATCGATTTAAAATCACTGAAATTTGCATAACAGAGTTACCTTCTGCTTTCAGCTTCCAGAGTTTCACAACTTCTTCAGACGAGAACTGTAGTGACTTCGGCATCTTGATAAAACTTTAAGCCATTGCTATACTATATAACTGGTTCAAAAGAACCTCACTGGTTCTTCACCCATCACGTTTCAAGAGATATTTGCATAAAATCTGATCTGTGCATAAACTTTTGCGACAGCCAAAAAAATATCTTTTGTGGTTTCTGATTTTCGTTGCGGTCATATTTTTCAAAACTTCAAACACTTAATTAGGATCACAGTAGCCACTTACAGTATAAAAATGAAAGCATTCTGCTGAAAAGATTTCTTTTTATTCAAAAATTTGCATAGTGCTTAAACTTTTGCGACGCACTGTAACAACTTTTTTATAGAAAATATCGAATTTCAATCGAATTTCGCGGGACAGAAGAAGAATTCGAGACACAGAGGTTGTGATGAAATTTACAGAAATAAGCAATTGGAACAAAGTTAAATACTTAATACATTGTTTCGCTTTGATATTGTTGAATATTTTACTGATGTACGACATGTTGTGAGTCCGCGTTTTACTAATTGTGATGACTAGAGCCGCTATATAGACAGGCCGACGCATCAAGATTAAGTTTCACCACTTTGGATCCAATTCCTTAACTTTTACTTTCAAATTTTCATTGTTGCGGAGTAGGGTTACCAGAAAAAAGTTTTGGCACATTGCTGAGCTTTGCCAAATCCACGTGCCGCTAATATTTGCTCACAGTGAAAAATTACCAAAACGCGATTACTGGCCAGAAAAGACAACCACTCAAACACACAAACACGCGCTGGATCCAAAGTGGTGAAACTTAATCTTGATGCGCCGGCTCGTCTATATAGGGGCCTTAGTGATGACTATATCGGTAGCAAGTTAATGCATACCTTTGAATAGGGATGCACCGATAAGCAAATTGGCCGATTACCGATTACCAATTAATCGGTTGTTGATAATCGGCCGATTAATCGGCTGAGCCGATTAATGATAAGAATGATTGTTTTTAATACTACAGATTCACAATCACTGTTTTTTCTCTCTTACACAATTCCGAGTTTAGAAATAGTAAGTAATTTATTCCAGAGAGAAGATTTTTTTTCCATTTTCTTAATATTCACAAAATAATTTCAATATTTTATCAAATTTCTTAGAACCAATTTTCATATTATTGTTAATAATATTACATTAACACATTGTTAATTATAATTATTGGATATAAAATTGAAAAAAAAAAGGTCGAGGGGGAGGGTCTGTGGGAGGCGGTAATTTTAACTAGGAGTACTTTTAATTTTTAATTTTAATAATAAGTAGCAATTTAATTCAAGACTTTTATTCTTTGTCAAAATTAGAGATTATCTAAAAGCACTGTACTAAGTAGAAAACTATCGCCATATAAAAAATGTTGCAACATTGTCTATGTATATTTATTCAAAGTAGGAGAATTAATTTATTAAAAACTTTATATCAACTATGAGGGTTATTATTACTGTCAATAAAATCATTCATCATAGTGTCTTAGTGAAGGTACACTTTAAAGAACAATATTTAAAAAAAAAAATTACAGCCGATTAATCGGCCCAATTTTGCCGATTATTAATACTCGGCAAAGTGGCCGATTATGGCCGATTAATCGGTACTGCCGATTAATCGGTGCATCCCTACCTTTGAGTACGAATATAGTCTTTGAATGATTGTGCAGAAGTTGATTTTTGTCTCCAAGTTATACCATTGATAAAGGTGGCTGGAGATGAAATTCAAAAAGGAGAGTCGTCAAAATTCGAGATGTAAAGGCTTTCGGGAAAAATCATTCGAGACAAATATGAATAAAAACATTAAGTTTATGCCGTAAAAGCAGGGAAATTGAAAAATTTCGACGTAGATAGAGGTTTTCGAGATAAATAGACTCGACTGTACTTACCAAACTTATAATGTTTACAAAACAAATTCTGTATTTTCGAAATCTTTAACATTTTTATTGTCACACTCAATGACCCAATGAATTAAATCATAGACATTGGAAACACTCGCTCTCTCAGGGGGGGGGGGGGGGGGTGCTCGCTAACTAGATGAAGCATCTTGAATTCATCATGATTGAAAAGTGAATCTTTTTCTATATCTTCGGTCGTCCGCCATTTGGCGGGTAGCGCTCTAGTAATAAGCTTACTATTGTAGAGTTTAAATCCAACGTTAAAAATGCACAAATTAACAGGTATACTGGTATAAAGGTATACAGGTATATGCAGTATACCTGTATATTTGTACATTTTTAACGTTGGATTTAAACTCGACATCTTTCGCACAAAGGTATTTATTTTTTTCAAGCTTATTGGTTCGTTTTCCTCGATTCTCAGAGGGATTTTACAAATTTGAAATCGTACTAACAATTAGGGATGCACCGATTAATCGGCCATAATCGGCCACTTTGCCGCTTATTAATAATCGGCGAAGTCGGGCCGATTAATCGGCGGAAAAAATATTTTTTAAATATTATTTTTTTAAGTAAACCTTTACTAAGAAATTATGATGAATTATTTTATTAACAGTAATAATAATCCTCACCGTTGATGTAAAGTTTTTAATATATTAATTCTCCTATTTTTAATAAAAATACACATAGTTAATATTGCAACGTTTTTCATGCGTCGATACTTTTCTTCTTGCTTTTAGATAATCTTCAATTTTCACAAAGAATAAAAGTCTTGAATTACATAGCTACTAATAATTGAAAAATTGAAACTGAAAGAACTTTAAAATTAGATTGCTCACCACACAGACTCCCCTCCTCTTTTTTTTTTTTTTTTGAATTTTCATGTCTAGTTTACATAATTAGCAATGTGTTAATGCAATATTGTTGACAATAATATGAAAATTAGTTCAGAGAAATTTGATAAAATTTTGAAATTATTTTGGGAAAATTAGGAAAATGGAAGAAAAAAATAGGAACTATTTCAAAAGTTAGAATTGTAAAAAAAAACGAATAAAAAACTGTAACAGTGAAATTGGTAGTACTGAAAACAACCATTATAATCATTAATCGGCCGATTATCAATAGCCGATTAATCGGTAATCGGTAATCGGCCAATTTGCTTATCGGTGCATCCCTACTAAAAACATGCCTTTTTGAGACAATGTGTCTGAAAATAGCTTTCTCTTCTATATAACTGTTGGAAATAATTCAAGAACAGAAAATAGGTTTCGCATCTTCCAGAAATTAGCTCTCTAAATTAAAAAAAAAATATATATATGTATTTAAAAATTTGTTACTGAACAATGACATTAGCAAGCAGCTTCACTTCATATTTTTTGCTCAGATAGTTGGAAATCGATCTTTTTTTAGTTAGTGTTATTTGGTTTGCGATATCAAAGTTATATTAACATCATAGTTTTAATAGGTAAAATACTTTAAAATTGCTAAAAACACAATGGAAAAGTATAATTGAACCTGGAAACATAAAGTCTAAGGAATTTCTTAGTATTTAAAATTGTTCAGTTATTTTCGTTAGGTGTATAATTAGTAGCTCAAAATAAATGCTGAACTTTTAGATTCAGAATATTTCTCACCTGTGGAAAGAGATATTGCTGCCATTATTCGTTTTGTTCGTACACTTGAATACTGAACATGTATTCGGCCATGTGCTTGAGTTTCATCAGCTATTAAACACATAGGAAACGAAGTAAATATTCCAACATTTTGTAACGAGCCGACATAGTGATGTAGTGGTTGAGACGCCTCTCAAGCCCAAACGCCGGGATCCAACCCGACTCCAGTTGGTGGATTTTCATAATGCATAAAATCCACAGCGTCCATGTCGTTTGATGATGCGGCATGTAAACGATCCCTCGACTACTTGTTTGGCTTATAGTATCTCTTGGCAAAATAAAATTCCTTGTGCAGTTTCGCATCAAATAGAGCCCAGGTGCCTCCATCTAGTGGGGAAAGTGGGCGTCAAAATTCTCGTGGCAATGGCATCCGCCGATGGTGGTGCCACATGAAAGAGTGGATGCAGGCCTTGGGGAATGCACTAAGCATGAAAATGGCAAGAAGCTAAAAGCAGCCCCATTTGAAACAAAAAAAAAAAAAAAAAATCTGCATTTTTAAAATCTTCAACATTTATCTTCACACTCAATGACCCAATGAATGAAATATTTGGCTGAAGGCAGTAATAAGAAGTTATACCAACACTTGAAATTAAATTACCCTAATGCAATTTCGGCCCCTTGAGCTAACCTAATTTGAGAATTGCAGATGCAATGTTTCGTAACAGCTTACTTCTGAAATGAGAAATAATTTCCGAATGTGGAGCACAGGAAACTGAATTGTTCTTTTGATAATAGAAGATTTGTTTAGAGCAAAACTGTTAAGCCACGTTTGTCAGCTTTCACGGTGTAAAAAGGGCAATGAACTAGAACACGAATTATTGGATCACTCCATAGTGACTAACGTAACATTCAGAGCTGATTTTGTAACTGTTTTTACTAGTAACTTAAAGGATAAAAAATATTTTTTAGTTATGCTAGTGGATTTACAATGTACATGGTATCTATGTATCATTTCTGTTAAGAATTTGAAAGAAAATTACTGACAATAGGTATTTTTTCAACCAAAATAGCAGCGTGACTAACGTAGCATTTTTGTAACCCTGAAAATGAATGCTCATTTTGTGAGGCAAAAATTTCTCAAAGTTAAGCAAGTGTTAAAAATTGAATGATATATTTGAAAAATGTGTAAAGTTGGCTTTTAAAAACATAAAACACATTTATTAAATCTTATTATTTTTTTTTTAGTCTTAAGCGTCACTTTTACTCAAGAGGGAATGTGACTAACGTAACCGTCGAATAATAAGCAGTAAACACACTACAAACTATTTATTATGGCTAATCTCAGTGATAATTACTTTTTCATTTTTTTTAAACTTCTTTTTCTGTATGATTTTTATTTATTTATTTCTTTTTTGATATTTTTTTCACGATAATTTTTTTTCTTCCTTCGGCTGAGGTTGACATTTCTATGGATTGACCCTTGACTTATCGGTGGACTGAATGTGCGCAACTTGTTTCAGAAATTTCTGATACAAAATCAACCTTTGCAAGAATAAAGTTTCAAACTGACTCCTTTCAAGAAAAAAAAAAAAAAAAAAGAGAGAGAGAGAGAGAAATACAATTTGTAGTTCACACAACAGAATTGTCATTTCCTTCTCCAATGAGTGTTCGAAAAGATATTTTAAAACTTTTTACCTGACAACAGGGTAATCAACCGAACACCCCACAGTATTGTAAATCAGCCAGCCTACCATGGCTGCTGGGGCGCCCCGAGCCACCCCAAGTGACCAAATATAGCATAAAATTACATTTTTTGGGTCTAATATTACGAAAGAATTTCCAAACACCCCAATTTTTGTTCGAAAATTCCCTTTGACCCCCCCCTTTCCGAAAATGACCCCCTCCTTAACCACAAGCTGGATCCGCCCTTGAGATAATTACAATATAACCTTTTAATTTCATACGAATTTTACAGGAGACATTTTAAAACCCAACTGGTTAAATCCCGTTTCTCAGCAAATCTTGCGCTGACAGAGGCTGGGAGAAGGGGGTGGGGGGGGGGAGAAAAATGTCAGTAAGGTGAGCAATCAAGTTTGAAAGAGAGAGGGTGATCAGTTCCACGAACACTTTAAAGATTACCTGTGCTCCGAACTTTGAAATCTTGACCACTTTGAAGAATGCGCTCCTGTCCATTTCCAAGGTCACAACCCTTGTCACTTGCTTCGGACATCAATCCCTCGGTCCACCCAGAATCCTTCATGGACAGGTCAATAACTCTTGAGATGTCCCCCTCCGCAGTCCCCTCTAGATTTAGAAAGGATTGGACAGGCTGTCAAGGCGCGGCCTATTTAAAAGAGCTACAGCAAGGATTAAAAGTTTTGAGAAAGAAGAAGACTTGACTGTTTCCGTTAGGCTGACGTTCAATGTCAACTCAGAAGTGAGCTATTTTGTGCATTTGTGTTTTGGGGCTATTAGTTGGAGAGGGGACATCACCCATTTGTTCTATCATAAAAAGTAGACGCTGAAGCAGCTACTTCTTTGAGTTTTTATGGGGGGGGGGGGGGTTAATCGTACGAATTGGAAAATGGTAGCTTAAGGCTACAGAAATGTACAATGGACGATTTAACTGTCCATCAGAGGGGAAAAAAACACATGATAAATTATTTACATAGTTATTTGATATAAACAAAGAGGCCTCCAAAAAGGCATTGCGAAGGGCCCCCAAACATGCAAATTTGCTAGTAGAAAAATTTAGCTATCTACAAACAATTGAAGGGTTTGAAGATAAAGGGGTTATGTGACAAAACAGGACTGGATTTATTTATTTATTTATTTGGCAACTTTATTCATCAAAAAAGTAGATTCCATTAACCACTGATTCGATTAACCAGTGTCCACTGTATCAAATAAAATGTTTAAAAAAAATAAAGGAACAAATTAATTACAGAAGTAAAACAAATGAAAATAATTAAAATAAAGTGAATAACAAGATAAACTAAAAAAAAAAAGTCCCAAAAAACGACGGGCTGGATTTTCTTCGTCGAATTTAATATCTCTGCTGTCGTTCAATACTGCCAGGACATTTTCTCCCCCTAAAATATTTGGTTCCTTAAATAAATTAATCAGGGCTATATTTGCAGATGGTACTTCAACGGAAAACAGGGGCGAGCTTTGAAAAACTGAGAGGAAGTAACGGAAAAGTCAAAATAAAAAGTGGAATCCAGCCATCTAGTTTTCCACAGTGGCAGATCTACAGGGAATTTGAACGAATGAAGGCGTTGATTCGGGTCTTCTGGGAATTGAGCGGTGACACAACTCATCAGTTACGGCTTATTTTGCCAAATTCGCGAAAAAGTAATGAATTACTGTTTGCGTTTCGTTAAGTAACCCGATAGCTGGAAAACGCTCTAATGGTTGCAATTGCATAATGTGACGGGAAATCCCTTACGATATTTGAGGAATGAATTAAAAGGTAAAATCGCTTCAGCAGAAATGTTACAGTTCGGGCTATCTAACATTTTTTGATTTTACGAAAACTAGGGCTGTATACAGTAGCGTAGCTAAGGAGCCTAGCGCCCGTGGCGAACTCGAAAAATTGCGCCCCCCCCTAGATTATGACCTCCCGAAATGTTCTTACTCCAAAAATTTTGATGATTGAATTCATTATTCGAAAAATTTGCAGATAATGTTGCAACTTTTTTTTTCTCTTTTTTCTTTCTTTCAGCATTTTTAACGATGCTCAGTGTTTATGTGTGCATGATTTGTCTGCTTGTAGTATTGGGTAAAATTCAAGTTTTATTTTTTACAACTTTTTGTTCAATTTGAAAATTTTTGTTCTTCCAACAATTTTAGTTCGGCGCGTTCCTACCTTTCCCCATCACTTCACATAAATTCAAAAAAAAAAAAAAATTCTTGCAATTCGTTATTGAACAAGTGTGTTTTTTCCCCACATAACAGTTTTCATTTTAAATGAAATTTGTTTTAAAACACTAGAGAATGTATGAAATAAACATAATTTGTGCATTTTAAATAAAAATCAAAGCATTTATTCTATTGTAATTAGGAAATCAAATAAAATATGAAAAGCAAAATTAATCTGAAATTATCTTAATAAATACCACTCCTTTCATACAGGCAGAATAAAAGTTCGCCTCCAACTATTTTTTATCAATAAATACTTTTCATTCTTAGTATTTAAAATGTTCAAGAGACCCGAAGTTATTTAAAACTAATATTATCTATGAGGGGAGTTAGGAGAGGCACTTTTTTTTTTTTTAATTTTAAATACAGCGTATACAAACATGGGCTAACAATAGGGAAGGTATTTGCGGGTACCACAACGACTGTGCTCGAACTGAGAATGATAAAAAAAAAACTGATTAGCACGTATCAGTAGCGTACATAGACTAAGGTGCGCTGCCCAGCAAGATTTGTAAGCGCCCCCCCCCTCCCCAATTAAAATGTAAAAAATATTTTCCCCGTGTAACCTTTAGTGCTATTTTTCTGGATCGAACGCCCTCAAACCTCTTGCGCCCAAACCCCGCGCCGCGGGGGTTGCGGGGGCGCTATGTACGCCACTGGCACGTATATTTGTGTACCGTTTCGAAAAAAGTGCCTCGCCCCCTGAAATAGCGTAGTGTTGTACACGCATCTTCCCTCAACATTCACTTGGCGTTTCCTTGTTCAGTAATACATGAGAAACAATAGCTGTTTTTATTATTTATTTATTTATTTATTTATTTATTTATTTATTTATTGACAATAGAAAGAGCACAAAACATATTGCACTGGCGTGATTACAAATCGAGCTCAATCCCTCCCAATAATACTAAAACGGTAATAAGTATAAAGAACAAAGTAGTGCTATATATAGTTTAGAAGAGAGAGCACTTCATTAAAGTTCATATAAAATAGAAAAAAATCCAAAATACGAAATCGAAACTCACTAAAAGAAAATTTATTTATCAATATTTTTTTAACCTTCTAAACTTCTATACTGAGCCATCGAAGCACAAATAGCGTTTGAAAACGGTTCTCGTTCAAAATCGTGCGCAGTAGTACTTGTGTTACTCATTTTCGGAATTTTCATTAAATGTAGGCTCTTGGTACAAATTTTTAAAATCGCGAAATTCGCACTAGTCGTTTGTAAGAAACATCCGCTTCCCGTTTTTGAGAAATACATATTATTCTCTCGCTAGTTTTCGCCACAGAAAAAATGTTACCAACAGAGGCCATCATAAAATTGCATTCCAAAAATCTGTACGCGAAATGTTTTCAACGAAAGCTCGCCGATTTTGAAAATCGCAGAACGTTATTTTTGAAGTATAGTATATAATTGATAAGTATTTGAAGTGATAATCGAGAAAAAAACGGCTGGAAAGAAGCGGAGAGAGAAGGTGTGTTTCTATCTCTTTTAAGCGGATAAGACCGGCCGATTTCAGATCAGCCTATTATGCAGACTCCAATCCCCATAAAACTAAATTCTATCCTGCCAGATAGATTTAAGCTAACATCAATGCATCCAACCGAAATCTACCAAAGCAAAGTTGTACATTTTGTATGGTTTGTGTTGTAGCGTGAGGGCGCAGTTTACGCTGCTCGAGGTGTCTATCTAATATTAATTATTTAGTCGGTTTGGACTTGACCAAAAAAAAAATTTAATCGGTCAAAATGCCGCCCCCCTGGTTGCTGCGCCCGTGGCAAGAGCCACTCCTGCCAACCCCTAGCTACGCCACTGGCTGTATATACATTTTAGTTTCTTTCAAAAAATGGCATTTGCCCATTGCCAGACGTCCCGGTTTTCAGACTAAATCCTGGTAGGTTTACTTCATGTCCCAGTAAGAGATAAATTTGACTACAGGTGACCGCGAACTACCTGAAAATTACTTACTAAAAATCCGCATAATTACTTTGGTTTTTGTATTCTTGATGTGTAAAATCAATATCGGATGAGATTGTGGTGACTTTTACAACACGATTATTGAAACCAAAAAAGGCTTTCGAAAATATCCTAATCAATAAAAAGTACACGTGAATATTATTCTAATTTTTATTCCTTATTCAAATTGCTTCTTCTTACTTATATAACGCATAAATATTAACATGTACGAAATAAAATGTTGAAATATATATGCCTACATAATTTTTTATTGCCTTTGGTTTAGGTTCGTGATTAGTAAACATTCATTTATAGCATTAAGAATATGTTGACTACCTACTAAACCACTCTATAAACCAGTCAAGAGTATGTGCTCCAGAACATAGGTGCCGACCAGTGATCTCTATATAAACTCTGGATAGCGGACTACACCCCTGCCGGTGAAGCCTTTCGACGCCTTTCATGGGGACGATTTGGGTGTAGTTTCAGCCCCCAGCTTGGCTCCTTTATCGCAGATTGGCACAAACTTGGCGTAAATGCTATTTCGCGGGAGCTAGAATTTATTGCTGTTGTTGCGCATTGCGTTATTATATCAGATTTCGAGGATTTCAATTCGATTTAAGATTTAGTTTAACAACAGCACATAATGCCAATCTGCAGTGCGTATAATTGCTCTTATAAGTATGAAAAGTTTAAAAATTTTGAGATATTTTTTACATGCTACCCGACGAATTTTTGGTACTTTAATTATGTGTTAACATTTTTGTTGCTCTTTTATACCGTGTAAAATTCACATTAAAAAAATTTAAAAAATCGATATACATATAAATATCTATATATTGTTCATATTTAAAACATTTCTTATACCCGCAAAGTATTTCGTTCTTCTCCAAATTTGTTCTAATTTATTTATTCACCGAAAATCCGGATTTTTTTTCTTAAATATCCAATTATTTTTGGAGAAAAGTAACACATTTTCTCCTCTTTTTTACTTTTGTATATCAGCGTCAAATGCAGTCGATTACAGAAATCGTCTCATTTAAAAATTTTCACTGCTAATCACCTCTTAGTAAAAAAAAAAAAAAAATCTGAAATGAAATTTTCAATTGTTTTGCATCTTCTAAATATTTGAACTATTTTGAAAATGGGAATTTATTTTAACATATGCTATCAGTTAGCTCAAATCCGCCTATTTTATTTTTATTTCAAGTTATTTTTCAAACTTAATTTTAGATATTAAATTATTTAGTGGAAACACACTTAAATGTCAAGAGATTTGTCTCTAAATCGTTCAAATATTTCTATGGCCCTTTTTTTTTGTCATTAAAAACTTTATTAGTTCTTCTTTTCCTTCCTTCTTTTAGGAAGAGGGAGGGAGGGGGATGCTTATTGCATATGCCTGCAGTTGAAACACACTGAAGGTGAAGTAAATTAATGGTTAAACAGTGGCGGCTGCTTGTATGAAAATGAATCACATTTGCTCAAAACAGTTTTGATTCAATAAAGAGGCTAATTCAATAAAACTGGATTTTTATCATTTTTTTTTTGATAATTTGACTCATTAAAAGCATTTTATTTTCCCCTATATTGTTAGAAATCAACGTGTTTGTAGGAAGGGCAAATAAGAATAAAGGAACCCACTCCCGGAAATATTTATTTAATTTTTTTATCCCCCCCACCCCCCACCCCCAATGTTACCCCCGCTAATACAATCACCGTGTTTTTTCCCCCTTGTTTTTAATGTGTTCCGTTTTCCTTTTCTGTGGATTGTCCTTGGAGGGTGATGGGTATGAGGAGAATGATATACAAGGGCTTCCACTAAGTGGAGCAGTAAATATTCTAAGTTTGAGGGGGTCCGGGGGTTTCTCTTCAGGGTAACATTTTGAGAAGTTCACTTAAAATTTTGCATTTTGAGGGTAATTAGCGCTGGGTAATATAAAGGGTAATTAGCACTGCGAAAAATAGGCAAACAAAACCCGTTTAAAAATTAATCTTTTTCACAAATCAAAATCAATCAAAATGAAAATTTTTCGCGGTTTGACAAATCGTTGACATAAATCGACACAGAGGAAAAGTAAGGGAGGCAGAAAAAAAAAAAAAAAAAAAAAACGCTCATCGTCGGGCGGGAGGACGTAGATGCCTCCGGGGGGGGGGGGATGTAAAGGTATGAAATTCCTTCCCCTGCGTGCGAGGTAAAGGAGGACCCGGGGTAGATCCCAGTAAAATTGTTTCTTGAAATGCTACTTTATGTATTTTCTGTTGCGTATAATTTACACAAATCAGTAATATGTGCCATTTCAGATAGGTGGCTGGTGCACCTAAAAGTATGGGGTCGAAAAAAGTTGAGAGGGGTAGGGGGCAACATCTCTCAATCTCTTTTTTTTTCTCAAAAATTTGGCTGTATTATTGGATTTTAGCATTACTGATTGAATGACCTTTAAAATATGCCAAAACGGGCCTTAAAAATCAAGACGGATAACCACCGGAGACCCCTTTTTTCGATTCAAAGTTCCATTTTTATGAAATAACACTGAAGAATACTATTTTTGGAATATTCAGCTTGTATTTTCGTGAAATTAATCAACCCACTGAGTGAAAAGATCTTTTTTCAATTGATCATTACTTTTTAACTCTGAAAAGTGAGGGGGTAAGATCTCTATGCTTTTGGAAGTGGGGGGAAGTCGCCCCCCCCCGCCCCCTGTACGAGCCGCTTATGCCATTTCATTTTCAATGCAAAAGAATCTAAGAATTGATATGCAGATTTTCTAGTTTAATCAGATCATGTCACTTGTCTTAAAGGACATTTTTACAACTCTATTTTGTGGTGAGCTATTCAGTGGATATACATTTGCTGACTTCTGTAAATACAAAACTAATTTTTGAAATCCTCCTTATATCCTTTTCATATTTGATGTACCGTCCTAGAAGTTCTCTTAAAATCCTTAAAAAGCAATGCCAGAGATACGATAATACCTTTAAGTGTATATATTAAATTGGGTCTTAACTTTCATATTTAGTTTTAAAGTTGGCCTACAAATTCCTTAAAAACTTCCCACAATTGCATTCGCACTCAGAAAAAAAAGCTCTTTTCAAGTAATGCATTCGCCACTCCTCCTAAAAAAGAAGACACTTGTACAAATTACTAAGGGGGGGGGGGGTCGATAGTGCTCTAGAATTCATGATGAACATAAAAGTCGAAGTTTATAATTTTATTCTTACTACGTTTGTGTTTCATTATGCATTTGAAGTTTAACAGAGTTGAAAGACGAATTATACGTTTTGCCCTAGAATATGGAATGTTTTTTTCAGATAAATGGAAAAAAAAAGAAAAGCACATTTTTCTTATAGTTTAAGTTTAAACTAAGCTGCCCATCACCTTCCTTCTAAAATTTCAGTATTATTTATGTACTTTTTATGTTTATGTAATCGGGGGGGGGGGGAAGGGGAGGGGGGAGTGCGCACCTTGGTTTATGTACCGCTACTGCCCCCTTGTTATTTATCAAAGTGCAAATGTTTCTCAATCATCTGAAGGAAAGATTGAAAGTTACGTGCGTATGTTCGTATTTTATTAATCGGCACTTTTCGAAATTTCATTCGGCAAATTAAGAATTTCCCTTTTCCTAAAACTTAAAGCTCGGGGCTTAACCGCAAGGCTTAGGAACAAAATGCAGTGGTCAATGCTGCCCGTTGATTAAGTCTTGTTTGAACCACCCCGGATCATCTTTTTTAGAAGTTAATTTGTTTCAGTTATATAAAAATAGTGCATGATGTAATTGCATTTTTTTGTTTGGAAATTAAACAGTAATAATTTCTCACCAACAACAATTTTTTTTTCCTTCACAGGTATGAAAGGGGTACGATTCTACATTATTGAAGGGATCTAGATCCCTTTGACCTTCAGTGGTAATAGGCACCAAAACTGTTTATCCATAGTTATTCATTTCTTAATACGTTTCGTTTAGCCTGTTATCGCTTCATAATAATTTTTACTCCGGTATCCAGTAGATGGCGCCAGCATTAGTGAAGTCATGAGGGTAAATTGGGAGAACGAAAAGATTGTTTCATCTCTTTGAAAGTCAATTAATTAAAATTCTACCTATCTAAAATTCTTTTTTTTTTTTTGCTTAAATGCAACGCGCTCTCTGACTTACAGAATTTCTTCTCAGAGAAGAAATAAAGGAAGTTTAAAACAATAATTCAATTTTTATGATTTTCTATTCAGATTCATGAAAATCGCAAACTTTAATTTTGTAGTTTACTCAGTGAGTTCTTTGCATCGTTTCATGTTTTATTTCTGGCTTATTATTTTTAGCTTTAGGAAATTATTTAAACAAAAGGCTTAAAAATTAAAAATATTTGCTCTGTAGATAAACTGGCGCCATCTACAAAGGACACTTCCAACTAAAAGTAATAGCCAGTTCTTGTGCAGAAAATAAGCCATTTTAAAGCTACATTTAGCATTTTTCCTATTTAAAAAAAAAAAAAAGAATGATTTTCAACAACCGCAATTCTTTAATGTTGCAACAGAGTATAAAATAAAGCAGCAATGAATGATTAAGACAGATTGAAACAAAAAGCTAAAAATAACATGACGAAAATTTTAGAAGGATTGTGCGAAATGCGAAAATAACAACAAATGATTATTTTCTGGTTGCTGTAGCACGGAAAAGTTGCAACTGGCCCAAGACTTAAGAAAAAAAAAGAAAAAGTCTACGTAGTGCAAGATGAATTCTCCGAAAAACTTCTGCTTGTTTGAACGCGCTAAACTCGAGAACTACCAGGCCAAATTCGCCGAAAATTTTCGATTGATTGTTCCAGCACCGGCAGGTTAAAAGTATGACTTTTGAGAATACTGGGAGCAGAAATTTTCTTTTACCCCCCCCTCCCCCACCAAGTAAAGTAATAAACACGCTTAAAACGGAAAAATTGTTTACTTGAAATTTATTGCTTTGTAGCCAAAATAGACTCTGGCAGGCAGATTTACCATCAGGGGAGCTCGAACTAAAAGTTTTTGGAGAGGGGGAATTTTCAATTCGACGAATGAAGCTCCGAATTTTACCCAAGGATAAAATATGAGAATAGCATGGTTTTAACCCTTCACTGCACGGTGTGCCAGATCTGGCACAAACCAAATAAACCCCCATATATTCCTATGATTTTTGAATGCAGTTAAACTGAGCTTTGTGCCCCTTCTGGAACATTGCTATAACAGTTTAGTGTGATTTTTATGCACTAGTTAGTTGTACTAGTCTAGGTATTACAGTTATTGCTTTTGAAAGAAAGAGGGTCTGCATTTCCGTTAGAAGTGTGCTTAGTCATTATTTCCTTTGTTCTAAAAATGCTTAAATACACTTAGTGGAAATTTTGTTTATACCACTTATGGCATAAAACACATTGTAGATTATTACACTTATCGGTATACAAAGCATATGCTATGTGCTTTGTGCCATATATAGAACAAACAATTAAAACATCATTTTTGGTGCATATTTTTAAGATTAATTTTTTTCTTCATTTTTCCTGGACTCAGGGCTATTAAAAGGTAACAAATGATTTTTTTCATGAAAATATAAAAAATCGTGCAGTGAAGGGTTAAAAATATTTTTTAAATAGTAATTTTGCTGTGTTGTCTCCAAATTTGCAGAATCGTCTGAAAAAATGTGTCGAATAATGAAAATTTCGGGAGGTCACAGTGACCTCTCATCAGGGCGTCTCATTTTACCACATCACATCGCAGCTGTCGAGCTGTCTCGGTGACCATCGGGGATCCGTATGCCCAAGTAGCACAAAAAACGTTTTATAAACGTTTTTAATCCGTTGTCGCGACGTTAATAACCATTTTACTACCTTTAAAAAACGAAGTGTGCTACTTGGGATGTATTACAAGATGCACACGCTAGATGTTTTATATTGTTCCGTGACAGACAAAGGGGGCCCTAAAAATGTAGCGACGGCCCCTAATCTTATAAATCCGTCACTGAACATAGATACCAAACATAACAAGAAACTAAAACCTAAGTTGATGCAATTTTTGTGACCTCAAAAAAGCAAGAAGGTTGGGATTCCTCCCTCAGAGAAAATATCTAAATTTACATAGAAACTGCGTTTTGGTAGTTTTTGGTAACTTTTGGGGAAAGAAGGGTTGGAATTACCTCCCAAATTTTTCCAAATCAATTCCAATCTCCACAGTAAATTAACAGATTTAAACAAATTGATGACGGAATTTGAAAAACCTCGCAATGAAACGATAGTATAGCAACAATACAATTTTTGTGGGTGAAATGCTAAAGCTAGAGCTATTTGACGTCACTGGTTTCGAGGCGCGCTTTTTTTTTGTTCGTGGGTTTTTAAAAAAAATCATTAAAAATCACTCTTTGTGTTTTAAAATTCTGTGATGGTGAATTTTTGGTGTTTTGTAAGTGTCTTAACAATGTCTGGTAGTCAAAGTAGAAATATTTAACAGGTTGAAACTTCCCTATTTGCCACTCTCAGAAGTTACTGCCTGGGGCACAGTTGCAAGCTTACCCCTCCCCCCTCTCAGATTTTGTCACGTTCTATTTCATATACAGAACAGACGCATATACATCAGACATCTATACAGAACAGACGCATGGATTACTGGCACCAGGTCAGAAATGTAGCAGCAGGGTAAATGTGGTGTCAAGCTAGATACAGTGAAACCTGTGTATAACGATACTGTACATAACGATAAACCTGCCTATTACGATATTTTGGTTTTGTCCCAGCCAACTTCCCATCTACTCAATGCAAAACTGTCTATAATGATAATCTGTCTATAACGATATCCCTCTATAACGATATTTTTTCTCTTTCCCTTGAGTATCGTTATACACAGATTTCACTGTAATAAGTAAGTTTTGGGATTTGCGAAAAGGATCTTTAACAAGTGAGAAAAACAAGTTTCTAAGTAACGAAAAATTAAAATAACTGCATTTTGTTTTAAATCTGTGGCCTTTTGGAGTCAAAAGGATACCTGTAAGCAGAAAAATGAATTACTTTTCTTTTGTAGTTTGTATTTGTTACTGCTTTTTTGATTGTATAGCAGAAAAAAAAAACATTGAAGCAAAAGTGTGAAAAAATTAGAAGGAAGCGATGAAATTCATCATTTTTTCTGATATACCGGCTCGTTGTGGGACAGGAAGATGTAACCAGAATTCAATAACTTTTTTCTTTTTCTTATTTATTTAGTTATTAATTATTATCACATCTTCATTTTTGCAAGTCTTCAACAACTGTAACTTCCCCGCCCTGGAGTATTAAGAAAGACATTAAAGCAAAAGTGTAAAATATCGCAAAAAAGTGCAATTCTTAATGTTTTAAAATTTTCCGGCACGTTGCGCAACCGAAAGATACAATTATTACTTCCGACTTGAATAATATTCTTTTGCTTTTTGTCTTCACCAATCACATTTTCCGCATTACAGCGATTCGGAAATAAAAAGTTTGTTCTTTTCGGTACCACACCAAGTTCATCTTTTGAGTAGTCAGCTCAAATTTGAACTTTTTTTTTGGCGAAAGAAAAGGATACTTGTAATCCAAACTTTTGCACGCAATAAATTTGGAAAATTTGTCTTACAATAGAGACAATCACATATTTATTCTGTAATACAGTAAAACCTCTTCGAGCGGTCACCTCTACTAAACTGCTACCCTTCTTAACTGCCAATTTTTTGTAGCACAGATTTTTTGCCCCCCCCCCCCACAAACCTAACAGTAAAACTATCCCTAGCAGCGGCCACCCAATCCCTCTGAAGGGCCACCAAGTGTATTCATCACACAAAGTTCAATTTTTCAGAAGAATATTCACGTTGGGGAAAATGGATAAAGTCATCTGAAATTCGGACGCAAGGAGAAACAAATTGGTTAGAGATTTACATTTTCAACTAAAATTGAAATTAAGAACAATTGTTCCCACTAGGAGTAAAAATTGGAATCACAAACTGCACTCGTATATTTTCTTCACAAAATATAATAAAACATCACATAAAATACCACTTTCTTTATAGAAAAGTATCAAACTTTGTTTTAAATAAAAAAAAGTATGTACTAGATTTGTTTATGTTAGGTATTACATAAATTATCTCGCAATCGCAACGAAAAACCTTTAAAGCGGCCAACCCCTCCGAGAGGTCAAAATTTCACGGAAGGAAGGGGTGGCCGCTTAGAGAGGTTTCATTGCATCAGTGTACGAATAAAATTGAAAATTATTCCCTTACCTGGTCTACTGTCGGCTATGAAAACGAAAGGGTTGCTGAACACCCCCGCCTTCACTCTCAATGTGTCGATGAATGATTGCGACACAAACATTTTTCCATGCTGCATCTACGGCAATAACAGTATGGGTTCTGCTCTGGCATCTTCGTTCTTAGTCCAAAATCAAGAAGTATGTGGTCTACTTTGGTTTTGTATAGATCCACTCTATCAGGAGGAGCTAACTCATTCGAATATTCGGTTCCGAATGGGATGCCATTAGTGTTTGTATAAAAACCGGTTTGAAGAAAACTGGTGGCTGTTGTTGCGTCAGATGTGCTGTTTGACTCATGTTTAACTATTTTAATCTATAAAAGGAGAAGATTTTGTTAATGCAGCAGATTTAAAACGAGGCATGAAATAAAATTGGGTTCTTAGGAAACCTGTCTTTGTAAGCTATTATTAAATTGAAGAAATCAGTTATCTTGGCTAGTATTGTTTTAAGTGGCGGTTTACTCATAAGTTATCTTTACGACGCGACAGTAATAACGCATTTTCAAATAAAGGTACTTCCAAAGCTTTCTTGGACTCAAAATGTCTGATGGGGTGACTTTTTCTCCACGGGTGTTCTTTTTTTTTTATATATACAGAAGCCATGAGCTTCGACATACATGAGGACTGCGTACTATGCGCCTTGCCTCCTGACAAACACAGGACAGATTTATGGTATAGAGAGGTTGAAACAACAACTATGGGCAGGGCGGAACTCGAACCCGCGACCACTTGCTTACGAAAATGGAGTACTCTACCTCTAGGCCCACGTGGTCCCCAGGTGTTCCAGTTTCGTAGAATTAAAGACGCCAACATAAGATTTTGATGATGTTTGAGAGCACATAGCAACATAAGGACTAGAGCTTCTTAATGATGGACAGGACAGTTCTTTTCACAGAGCAGATCTACACAGGGCCGTCGGCAAAGGGGGTGTGGGGGGTGTTCTACACCCCCCCCCCACACTTTTCTGAAGAAAGGGGCCGCCGATTTTATTATTAAAATGAAATTTTAGAAAAATATTTCAGGACTTTAAATGAAATTTAAAAGAGAAGCGGAATAATTTAAACATTATTAAGAATATCAGTAAACCTGAATTTTTAAAAATGTCCTGTATTTTCCGCGGCCCCAATTATTACTTATCAAAAATAAATAATTGGGGCCGCAAAAAATAGTTAAGATTCCTTCACAGCAATATTCGTTGCGAAAAATACGTTTTCTCGTATTTTCTCGTTCATGGGGTCATGTAAATGGGAAACTATAGGCCGCCCTGCCCAGTTTGGAAAAAAAAGTACTGTATTAATATGTGCGAGAGCTTTAAAAGGTACGCGAACCTCTGTAACTAAAATTAGTTAAATTAATAAAACATAAATCAAATTATATATACATAATTCAATAAGATCGATGCAATATTAAAAAAAAAAAGAATATATGCAGAGGGCCACCAAATTTTATATTTTAAATAAATTAAAATAAATGATCGATGCAATAATTAAAAGGGAAAAAAAGATAATATGAAGGGGCCGTCAAATTTTATATTTTAAATAAATTTAAATTAAAGAAAATCACACAAAATATCATTATCGAAAGAGAGTGCAATGTTTAAACTGAAGATAATTAAAAAGAAAATTTATTACTTTTGACTTTGTGTTGGGACCGAACGAATTTTTTTATGTATAGTAAATTTGAAGAAATAATAATAATAATAATAATAAAAGTTTATTATACTGAAATTAAAAAAAGGGGGGGAGGGGAGAATTAAATGCGGTTGCCCTCTCTGCGGCACATTGAAGAGTCTTTTCAACCTCCTCAGACCATCAAAATGAAAATCGCATATATTGGTGAATATTGTACACTAGGGTGAGTCGAAAAAAATCGATTTTTTTATTTCGAAATCGCATTACCTCTCAAAAGTTGTGGTTTAGTATCCTCAACTTGGGAAAAATAAGAAAAAAATTCTAAGTTGACGTCTTCGGTTCGCGCATGAGGCTCAAAGTTGGAAAAAATATGTTAAAAATGGAAATTTTCAAAAGGAAAAAAGAAAAAAAAAAATGTAACTTTTTATAATGCAACTGCCACAAGCTGTAAATATTTTGTGCATTTTTAATCTAAAAAAATATTTTATAGCTTTTCATATGATCATTAGTTTGCACATCAGCCTTAAATTGGGCTAAAATCGCCTACAATGTCAAATTTCGAAAATATCGATTTTTTTAATTTCGAAATCGCATTACCTCTCAAAAGTTGTGGTTTGGTATCCAAACTTTGGGAAAAATAATAAAAAAAAATCTAAGTTGACTCTAAAAAATCTAAGTTCGCGCATGAGGCTCAAAGTTGGAAAATATATGCTAAAAATGGAAATTTTCAAAAAATAATTAAAAAAAAAAGTAATTGTTTTCTATCGAATCTGATTTAAATTGTTAGTAGATAACATAATTTGAACCCAAAAAATTATATATAACTTTTAGAAGATACATTCTGTTTGTGCATAAGGCTCAAAATATGAAAAAAAGAACCAGAACGCACCTTAGTTTATGTACCGCTACTGCCCCGTTGTTATTTATCAAAGTGCAAATGTTTCTCAATCTTCTGAAGGAAAGATTGAAAGGTACGTGCGTATGTTCGTATTTTATTAATCGGCACATTTCGAAATTTCATTCGGCAAATTGAGAATTTCCCGTTTCCTAAAAATTAAAGCTCGGGGCTTAACCGCAAGGCTAAGGAACAAAATGCTGTGGTCAATGCTGCCCGTTGATTAAGTCTTGTTTGAACCACCCCGGATCATCTTTTTCAGAAGTTAATTTGTTTCAGTTATATAAAAATAGTGTATGATGTAATTGCATTTTTTTGGTTGGAAATTAAACAGTAATAATTTCTCACCAACAACATTTTTTTTTTCCTTAACAGGTATAAAAGGGGTACGATTCTACATTATTGAAGGGATCTAGATCCCTTGGACCTTCAGTGGTAATAGGCACCAAAACTGTTTATCCATAGTTATTCATTTCTTAGTACGTTTAGCCTGTTATCGCTTCATAATAATTTTTACTCCGGTATCCAGTAGATGGCGCCAGCATTAGTGAAGTCATGAGGGTAAATTGGGAGAACGAAAAGATTGTTTCATCTCTTTGAAAGTCAATTAATTAAAATTTTCTACCTATCTAAAATTTTTTTTTTTTTACATGCAACGCGCTCTCTGACTTACAGAATTGCTTCTCAGAGAAGAAATAAAGGAACATTAAAACAATAATTCAATTTTTATGATTTTCTATTCAGATTCATGAAAATCGCAAACTTTAATTTTGTAGTTAACTCAGTGAGTTCTTTGCATCGTTTCATGTTTTATTTCGGATTATTATTTTTAGCTTTAGGAAATTATTTAAACAAAAGGCTTAAAAATATTTGCTCTGTAGATAAACTGGCGCCATCTACAAAGGACCCTTCCAACTAAAAGTAATAGCCAGTTCTTGTGCAGAAAGTAAGCCATTTTAAAGCTACATTTAGCATTTTTCCTATTAAAAAAAAAAAAAAAAAGAATGATTTTCAACAACCGCAATTCTTTAATGTTGCAACAGAGTATAAAATAAAGCAGCAATGAATGATTAAGACAGATTGAAACAAAAAGCTAAAAATAACATGACGAAAATTTTAGAAGGATTGTGCGAAATGCGAAAATAACAACAAATGATTATTTTCTGGTTGCTGTAGCACGGAAAAGTTGCAACTGGCCCAAGACTTAAGAAAAAAAAAGAAAAAGTCTACGTAGTGCAAGATGAATTCTCCGAAAAACTTCTGCTTGTTTGAACGCGCTAAACTCGAGAACTACCAGGCCAAATTCGCCGAAAATTTTCGATTGATTGTTCCAGCACCGGCAGGTTAAAAGTATGACTTTTGAGGATACTGGGAGCAGAAATTTTCTTTTACCCCCCCCCCTCCCCCACCAAGTAAAGTAATAAACACGCTTAAAACGGAAAAATTGTTTACTTTGTTAAATTTATTGCTTTGTAGCCAAAATAGACTCTGGCAGGCAGATTTACCATCAGGGGAGCTCGAACTAAAAGTTTTGGGAGAGGGGGAATTTTCAATTCGACGAATGAAGCTCCGAATTTTACCGAAGGATAAAATATGAGAATAGCATGGTTTTAACCCTTCACTGCACGGTGTGCCAGATCTGACACAAACCAAATAAACCCCCATATATTCCTATGATTTTTGAATGCAGTTAAACTGAGCTTTGTGCCCCTTCTGGAACATTGCTATAACAGTTTAGTGTGATTTTTATGCACTAGTTAGTTGTACTAGTCTAGGTATTACAGTTCTTGCTTTTGAAAGAAAGAGGGTCTGCATTTCCGTTAGAAGTGTGCTTAGTCATTATTTCCTTTGTTCTAAAAATGCTTAAATACACTTAGTGGAAAGTTTGTTTATACCACTTATGGCATAAAACACATTGTAGATTATTACACTTATCGGTATACAAAGCATATGCTATGTGCTTTGTGCCATATATAGAACAAACAATTAAAACATCATTTTTGGTGCATATTTTTAAGATTAATTTTTTTCTTCATTTTTCCTGGACTCAGGGCTATTAAAAAGGTAACAAATGATTTTTTCATGAAAATATAAAAAATCGTGCAGTGAAGGGTTAAAAATACTTTTTAAATAGTAATTTTGCTGTGTTGTCTCCAAATTTGCAGAATCGTCTGAAAAAATGTGTCGAATAATGAAAATTTCGGGAGGTCACAGTGACCTCTCATCAGGGCGTCTCATTTTACCACATCACATCGCAGCTGTCGAGCTGTCTCGGGGACCATCTGGGATCCGTATGCCCAAGTAGCACAAAAAACGTTTTAACGTTTTATAAACGTTTTTAATCCGTTGTCACGACGTTAATAACCATTTTAAAACCTTTAAAAAACGAAGTGTGCTACTTGGGATGTATTACAAGATGCACACGCTAGATGTTTTATATTGTTCCGTGATAGACAAAGGGGGCCCTGAAAATGTAGCGACGGCCCCTAATCTTATAAATCCGTCACTGAAAATAGATACCAAACATAACAAGAAACTAAAACCTAATTTGATGCAATTTTTGTGACCTCAAAAAAGTAAGAAGGTTGGGGTCCCTCCCTCAGAGAAAATATCTAAATTTACATAGAAACTGCGTTTTGGTAGTTTTTGGTAACTTTTGGGGAAAGAAGGGTTGGAATTACCTCCCAAATTTTTTCAAATCAATTCCAATCTCCACAGTAAATTAACAGATTTAAACAAATTGATGACGGAATTTGAAAAACCTCGCAATGAAACGATAGTATAGCAACAATACAATTTTTGTGGGTGAAATGCTAAAGCTAGAGCTATTTGACGTCACTGGTTTCGTTTTCGAGGCGCGCTTTTTTTTTTCTTCGTGGGTTTTTTAAAAAAAAAATCATTAAAAATCACTCTTTGTGTTTTAACCCCAGCAGCACCAGAACGTTCAAATTTGGTGCAAAAATGGTGTTATTGGTCAAATAACGGTGCTAAGTGTCCCTTGAACGTTATATTCGACGTGCAAAAACAGTAATATTATCACAGTGTCATTTCAGTGCTTAAAGAACGTGATATTTGACGTGCAAAAACAGTAATATTATCACGGTGTCATTTCAGTGCTTAAGGAACGTGATATTTGACGTGCAAAAACAGTAATATTATCACGGTGTCATTTCAGTGCTTAAGGAGGTGCTTAGTTTCTCAGAATTGAGGTCGTGAATTGCTGCTTTTTAGAAAGGGGGGAGGAATAATATCTGTAGAAACTTTAAGTTTTATCCTAAACAACTCTTTCTCCCAAGATCCTAATCAGATTTGCATGCATTTCAGTAAAAAAACATTATATTCATACCAATAAAATGATATGATTTACGCCCTTAGTCTTTCATAGATGGCGCCTCCTGCAAAAAAAATTTCGTTTTAAAGTATTATTTTTCTCCCTCGATAAGATCAAGTAGCGTCTAGTGGTTAGCGTGTCCTGCTGGAGTCGCAAGGGACCAGCGTTCGAATCCCGCGGAATGAATATATAAAATTCAAAGTAATTATACAATCAATAATTAAATAAAATAAATTAAGTAATTAAATAATTAAAACCAAGATGGCGACGATCATGGATCAAAATGACGTCACGGTTAAAACACGTCACGGCCCCGGATAGTAGGGCATACGTAGTATACTTTTTTAGCTGGGGAGCACTCAAAACAAACGTATTTCCAGAACCTAAATATAACCTATCATTCCACGTTCAAAACTGGGACAAAAAAAGGTGGTCAACACCAGATTTCG
The DNA here is from genome assembly GCA_038373865.1 of Uloborus plumipes. Lineage (NCBI taxonomy): Eukaryota > Metazoa > Arthropoda > Arachnida > Araneae > Uloboridae > Uloborus > Uloborus plumipes. The sequence continues at coordinate 72,492 of JAXGGA010003362.1, read as the reverse complement.
ACGTGTCATATTACCATCGATCGATGAGACACATAGACGTTGACAACACGTGCTGCCAGAACGTGTTTTGAACGTGCCGGCTGGTGCGCTCTGTACGTGTTGCAGAACGTGTTTTGAACGCCTTTGTGCTGCTTGGGAAAATTCTGTGATGGTGAATTTTTGGTGTTTTGTAAGTGTCTTAACAATATCTGGTAATCAAAGTAGAAATATTTAACAGGTTGAAACTTCCCTATTTGCCACCCTCAGCAGTTACTGCCGGGGGCACGGTTGCAAGTTTACCCCCACCCCCCCCCAGATTTTGCCACGTTCTATTACATATACAGAATAGACGCATATACATCAGACATCTATACAGAACAGACGCATGGATTACTGGCACCAGGTCAGAAATGTAGCAGCAAAAAATGCATTGGGTAAATGCATTTTCCCAGCATTGGGTAAATGCATTTCCCCAGCATTGGGTAAATGTGGTGTCAAGCTAGATAATAAGTAAGTTTTGGGATTTGCGAAAAGGATCTTTAATAAGTGAGGAAAAAAAAGTTTTTAAGTTACGAAAAATTAAAAAAACTGCATTTTTTAAAAAAATTTGTGGCCTTTTGGAGTCAAAAGGATACCTGTAAGCAGAAAAATGAATTGCTTTTCTTTTGTAGTTTTGTATTTGTTATTGCTTTTTTGATTGTATAGCAGAAAAAAAAAACATTGAAGCAAAAGTGTGGAAAAATTAGAAGGAAACGATGAAGTTCATCATTTTTTTCTGATATTCCGGCTTGTTGTGGGATAGGAAGATGTAACTAGAATTCAATATTTTTTTTTTCTTATTTATTTAGTTATTGATTATTATCAATCACATCTTCATTTTTGCAGGTCTTCAACAACTGTAACTTCCCCGCCCTGGAGTATTAAGAAAGACATCAAAGCAAAAGTGTAAAATATCACAAAAAAGTACAATTCTTAATGTTTTCAGATTTTCCGGCACGTTGCGCTATCGAAAGATACAATTATTACTTCCGACTTGAATAATATTCTTTTGCTTTTTGTCTTCACCAATCACATTTTCCGCATTACAGCGATTCGGAAATAAAAAGTTTGTTCTTTTCGGTACCACACCAAGTTCATCTTTTGAGTAGTCAGCTCAAATTTGAACTTTTTTTTTTGACGAAAGAAAAGGCTACTTGTAATCCAAACTTTTGCACGCAATAAATTTGGAAAATTTGTCTTATAATAGAGACAATCACATATTTATTCTGTAATACAGTAAAACCTCTTCGAGCTGTCACCTCTACTAAGCTGCTACCCTTCTTAACTGCCAATTTTTTGTAGCACAGATTTTTTGCCCCCCCCCCCCGCAACCCAGGGGCGGCAAATAAGGGGGCGAGAGGGGGCGGCCGCCCCCCCCCCCCAAATATTTTTTGCAGAATGTTTAAAAATGGGTAAATTCAATTTATGCATTGCACAAATCAATGATCACATGCAAAAATAACTAAAAAAGCTTGTTAAAAAAACCTTACACATATTCTCAAGATTCGTTCTTATAAGAATCTGAAAAAAAAAAAAAAAAAAAATGCTCTGAAACAAGTTCAATATGGGACAAGAAAGGATTTTCAACTTTAGCAGTTTGGGAAATAGCACAAGACACTGGAAATCAATGGAAAAAAAATCTTCTTGATTCCAAACATCGCAGATTAAAACTTGACAAAAAGTTAAAAACTAATTTCTAATCACGGCATTTTATGTGATAACTAATTACAAAGTAATTTTAATGTTTGATAATAAAAATTTAAATTGTTTTAATAACTCTAATTTTTCTTAATATTAAATCCAGTTTAAGAAATCTTTCTTTTAACAAATAAGTTTTTTTTCCATACTGAGGTGCTTCATATTTAACAAACTCGCCCCCTCAAACGAAATGTTGAAATGCCGCCCCTGTCCAAACCTAATGGTAAAACTATCCCTAGCAGCGGCCACCCAATCCCTCTGAAGGGCCACCAAGTGTATTCATCACACACAGTTCAATTTTTCAGAAGAATATTCACTTTGGGGAAAATGGATAAAGTCATCTGAAATTCGGAAACAATGAGAAACAAATTGGTTAGAGATTTACATTTTCAACTAAAATCGAAATTAAGAACAATTGTTTCCAGGGGGAGTAAAAATTGGAATCACAAACTGCACTCGTATATTTTCTTCACAAAATATAATAAAACATCACATAAAATACCACTTCCTTTATAGAAAAGTATCAAACTTCGTTTTAAATAAAAAAAAAAGTATGTGCTAGATTTGTTTATGTTAGGTATTACATAAATTATCTCGCAATCGCAAGGAAAACTCTTTAAAGCTGCCAACCCCTCCGAGAGGTCAAAATTTCACGGAAGGAAGGGGTGGCTGCTTAGAGAGGTTTTATTGCATCAGTGTACGAATAAAATTGAAAATTATTCCCTTACCTGGTCTACTGTCGGCTATGAAAACGAAAGGGTTGCTTAACACCCCCGCCTTCACTCTCAATGTGTCGATGAATGATTGCGACACAAACATTTTTCCATGCTGCATCTACGGCAATAACAATATGGGTTCTGCCCTGGCATCTTCGTTCTTAGTCCAAAGTCAAGGAGTATGTGTTCTACTTTGGTTTTGTATAGATCTATACTCTATCAGGAGGAGCTAACTCATTCGAATATTCGGTTCCGAAAGAATAAATTGGATGCCATTAGTGTTTGTATAAAACCGGTTTGAAGATAACTGGTGGCTGTTGTTGCGTCAGATGTGCTGTTTGACTCATGTTTAACTATTTTAGTCTATAAAAGGAGAAGATTTTGTTAATGCAGCAGATTTAAAACGAGACATGAAATAAAATTAGGTTCTTAGGAAACATGTCTTTGTAAGCTATTATTAAATTGAAGAAATCAGTTATCTTGCTAGTGTTGTTTTAACTGGCGGTTTACTCATTAGTTATCTTTACGACGCGACAGTAATAACGCATTTTCAAATAAAGGCACTTCCAAAGCTTTCTTGAACTCAAAATGTCTGATGGGGTGACTTTTTCTTCACAGGTGTTCTTTTTTTATATATACAGAAGCCATGAGTTTCGACATACATGAGGACTGCGTACTATGCGCCTTGCCTCCTGACAAACACAGGACAGATTTATGGCACAGAGAGGTTGAAACAACAACTATGGGCAGGGCGGGACTCGAACCCAAGACCACTCGCTTACGAAAAAGGAGTACTCTACCTCTAGGCCCACGTAGTCCCCAGGTGTTCCAGTTTCGTAGAATTAAAGATGCCAACATAAGATTTTGATGATGTTTGTGAGCACATAGCAACATAAGGACTAGAGCTTCTTAATGATGGACAGGACAGTTCTTTTCACAGAGCAGATCTACACTCCATTTGCGGAGAGATAGACCGCAAGTGAACAAACATGTTTGCAGAACTCTTCAATGGGGCGGCACGGTATTTGAACCTTTTTGGTAAAGGACGAGAATAGTGTTCTCCACTCGCCAGTGGCGACTATAACCTTTTTTGGGGCGACTACCAGGCCCGTCATTTAAGGGGGGGGGGGTTGGGTCATTCCCCCCCTGACTTTGAGAAATCAATGTATTTACATATAAGTGGGCGTGGTTTTTGTTGTTTTCTGGTGAAATTGTATTGTGTTTTTACCCTTTGCCCCCCCCCCCCGTGAAAAAAATAAATTAAGTCCCTGGTGACTACAAAATGTGATGCTGGTTGCCAAGCTGGCGACCTACTTTTGTCCTGCGCAAAAATGCAAAATGCTGTTTATTGAAAGAAAATGGCCATCATCATTGTCACTGATGGCCTAGATCAGTGGTTTCCATAGTGGTCCACAGGGGCCGGGGGTCCCCCAGAGTTTGCAAGGGGTCCATATAAAGGAAAGAAAAGAATGGGAATCCACAAGATGCAAATAGGGGTCCTGTGCTGTTGATGCACCAAATTCACTCCCTCTCACTTAAAACAGTCTTCCTTTTCATCCTCGTGCACTTATTCTATGTAAGAATATTAGCTGATTTGTGTTCTGTACCATTATTACAGTAACCCCTCGTTATATCGCGCTTTTCGGGAGACAAGAAAAAAGCGCGATATAAGCGAGGTCATTAAAAATAGTTTTCTATCCAGCATGCAAGTAAATTATACGTACACATACATAAAAATTCATTTATTCGCCTTGAAATCTTGAGTTTCATCTGGAAGCATTTTCTACTAGAGAGCAGCTTCATCAGTATTATAGATTTGCTCATCTACCAAGTCTAGCTCAACAATTTTTTATTGAATTCATCAGGAAAACATGCTGCTGCTGTATCGTTCTTCCCAGCACATTTGTAATTGGCCTATACCGTATCTTTTTTGCCACAAAATAAATGAGAAAGAGACCTTTCTGATAAGCACCTTCTTATGAGCACCTTACATATTTTCTCAACAATGGTTTCGAACTAAAAGTTTTTTTTTTTTGGGGGGGGGGGGAGACAAAAGAAAAGAGCGATATATCCGAATGAGCGATATAACGAGGCACGATATAACGATGGGCTACTGTATTATGAAAGTAAGAATAAAAATGTTTAGTTTTTCTCTTGACCTGTTTTCTTTTAATTTTAATTTTTCATTCTGCAGTAAAACTGCCAAGCTGAATCTTTTAGAAAGTTGCTAGACACTTAAAAAGTTTTTGATTATTTAAGAAAAAAAATATTAAAAGAGCTCTCATACTGTTGGGCAAATTTCTGATTCATCTCGTTTTATTTCTATACATTTTGCTTCCATCTGGTTGCTCTGGAACATCAATATTGGAACGTAACCATTTAATTCCCGGTTTTGGGGTTCTATTACATCTCCTGAGAAGCTTTGGAGCGACCCTTAGGAAGGGGTTCCGAGGGAAACTGGAAAACATGCAAAGGGACCACGAAACAAAAAGTTTGGGAACTTCCTAGAGTTAACTTGAAGGGATTAAAAGTAAGTAAAGCATAGGACCTTAAATTAACCAACAATGGGATCAACACAATTCCAAATCTCGTAATCTGACGAGTTTTGGATCGCTAATGAAAATTGTAACTTCAATTATTATTTGGATTTCAAAATGAATAACTTTACTTTTCAGAAAAGGTTTGTGTGAACATTAAAAATATATATATATAGTAATTCAGATAAGGTATAAACAAGTACATTATGTAAAACAGTCGAACCTGTCTATCTCGGACCTGCTTATCTCGAAAACCTCTCTATGTCGAAATTTTTCAATTTCCCTACTTTTACAGCACAAATTTAATGTGTTTTTCTCATGTTTATCTCGAATGATTTTTCCCGAAAACCTTTATATCTCGAATTTTCACGACTCTCATTTTTGAATTTCATCTCCAGTCACCTTTATCAAAGGTATAACTTAGAGACAAAAAAATCATCTTTAGCACAATCATTCAAAGACTATGTTCGTACGTAAAGGTATGCAGTAACTGGCTACCGATATAGTCATCACAATTAGTAAAACGTGGACTCACAGCATGTCATACAGTAAAATATTCAGCAATATCAATGCAAAACAATCTACAGTAGAGTCTCGAAAATCCGAGTCTCAAAAGTCCGAGGTTCCGCTTAATCCGAGGCTCTTTTATTGACATTTTCAGGTCTATCTTCAATAGCTAAAAAGATAATTTGCATTAAAATCTGAAAATAAGAACCTGTTGCTATTGGAAAATTTTCTTTTGTACTCACAATAAAGTAGTAAAAAATGTATTGAGAGGTTGGTGTCAAAAACATTCATCAAGTGTCACGAAATATTCTTTAACTACTAGAAATATATTAAGATATGCTTTGGAAATAATAACTTGATATGTAAAACGACTTGAAATTAAGTTTATCTCACTTATGATGATCGAAAAGTGCTACGTTTCTACTGTCAAGAATTTTTTTCCGGATAATCCGAGTTTTCAGTAATCCGAGGTGGCATGAGCCCCAATTGCCTCGGATTTTCGAGACCCTACTGTATTAAATATTTGACTTAGTTCCAATTGCTTACTTCTGTAAGTGTTATCACAACTTCTCTATCTCGAAACCTCCGTATGTCTAATTTTTCTTTTGACCCGTTTACACAGGTTTAAGTGTATTACTAGTATATACTGAATGAAGTGGAGTGGGATTATAGCTTTGGCACGTTTTTTAAAGTGGACACCAATAAGCCCAATGTGGCCACTCACTTCTTCGGGCTGATTGGTCACTGACAATGTCTTTCAGCCTCAAGCTTTACTTATCGGTCTTATCACGATACTTCAACCCCTTACAGGGCGGTGCCACCCCTTGTCAATTCGGAACAGCTCATTACCGCACTGTAAAAAAATGAATGTTGATTTTACAGTATAATACAGCTAATTTTATTGTAATAAACTGTAAAAATTGCTAATTTTACAGTAATAAACTGTAAAAGTGCTAAGTTTGCATTACTGAACTGTAAAATTGAGTTTAGTACCTGGCGACTGAGCCCAGCTTGGTTAAAAAAAAGAGGTTCGTAAAATCGCGTTTTTTTCTAAAGTTTGAAGTACTTATTTAGAGAAACTTGAAAAAGCATTTTTATGCCCTTGGTTGCAATTACGCATTTAAAACAGCCGTAATTTATTGAAAAAAAAAAACACGGCCTTATTTGGACAAGACATCATTATCACAACCTTATTTAAACAAAGTGCAACATAAAATCACACCACAATAACTTTAATTTGATCTAAGGCCCTTATAGACGAGCGGACCGCATCAAGATTAAGTTTCACCACTTTGGATTCAACGCGTGTGATATTTTTTTAGTCGGTTGATGAATGGTTGTCTTTCTGGCAAGTATCGCGTTTTGGTAATTTTTACCACGAGCAATAATTAGCGGCACGTGCATTTGGCAAAGCTTGGCAATGCTCGAAACTTTACTCTGGTAACCCTAGCTCGGCAACAATGAAAAATTGAAAGTAAAAGTTAATGAATGGATCCAAAGTGAATGGCGGCTCTAATTTGATCGATCTCCTTAACATTTCAAAAACAATAACAATTCTAACGTTGCCAAAACTCGTTTGCCAAATACCATAAAATTTAAATTTACGCTGATGAGATTAAATATGAAATCCATTGTTATAATAAAACGTGGTTCCAATTAAACTAACAATAATAGTAATCATAAAGAAAATGGCGAAAGAAAGCCTTTCAAACTGTTAATGAAGGCACAAAAAACGGGGGTTTTGTAAAAACTCGCGTTTTTACGGAAAAAAAAACCGCCGATGTAGATGAACTCAGAAACCAAAACTTTATCTAAATACCAAATTTTATCAAAATCGTTAGAGCCGTTTTAGAGATCCGATGTATATATATATATATATAAGAATTGCTCGATTAAAGATATTAGATTACCGTGTTTACTGTTGTTGTAATTATACTGTTGTTTTTACAGTATAATAAAGCTGAATTTTACAGCAATAAACTGCAAAATTTCTAACTTTACAGTGAGAAACTGTAAAACTGGTAGTTTTATACTTTATTACTGTACTCTTTACAGTTCTGAGTTGGAACCTCGGCTGAAAGTTATACTGTAAAAACAACCGTTCATTTTTTGCAGTGCACTTACGACTCTAGACGCCGTGGATTCCGACACAGATCTGGCTCGGTGGCACCCTTCGCCAGCTTAATTTACCACCTCAAAAGCCGCTGACCAAATACAGATCTGGCCAAACATCTGCTACCATACAAGCAAAACTTCTTGCAGCAATCTTGACGGATCTCGATATTGCCTTGACGGCGTCAATGCTGCGTATTTAATACTGCCTAAAGATTGCATAAAGATTGTTATAACAAGGTTGTTATGACAAGACGTATGCAATGTTACATACATGTTGATCTATCAATATTGATTTCGTCTTGCAATAACAAGATTGCAAAAATCTTGTCAGCGTCAAGATTGAAAAGAATGTTCTTGATATCTTATTGTCGTCGTCAAGATCATTAGCGCGCACAATAGAAGAGAGGCGCATGCGCGAAGTTGTACACACAGCATTCCTGCACATCTTGCATAAAGATTGTCATGACAAGAAAATATCAAGATCTTGACATTTTCTTGTCATGACAATCTTTATGCAAGATTACAAAAACAATCACATCTTGCATACAGATTGTCATGACAAGAATATGTCAAGATCTTGACATTTTCTTGTCATGACAATCTTTATGCAAGATCACAAAAAGAACATATCTTGTTATTTTCTTGATATTAGGTTGAATACTCCTTGTCAGTCAATCTTGTGGCAAAACGCTGACAATCGAAAATCAGTAACATAACAATCTGGAGGCAAGATTGGTGCAAGATATGCCTTCTTCACACGCCAATCTTTATGCAATCTTGAGGCAAGAAATTTTGCTAACTGGGTAGTGGTGGAAGGTGGGAATTTAACGTTAACCCGTTACCTCCCAGTGATCTATTTATAGATCACCTCTTTTCAGACTCCTCATTGGAAACTATACTTTTTTATCAGTTCTTATTCTTATTAGCTGGTTTCCTATTAGAAACTGGCTCAATAGGAAACCAGCCAATAAGAATAAGAAATGATAAAAAGGTATAGTTTTCTATTGGGAGTCTGAAAAGAAGTGATCTATAAATAGATCAATGGGCGGTAACGGGTTAACCAGGTCCGCCACCATGGCGCTCGCTATGTCACTTTTGGGGGTTTTCTACAGGAAAAAAAAACCAATAGGATTCGCGTCCGTGTTCTGATTATCACCGATTTGTTCCTGTCCAAGCTAAACACGTGATTGACTTCGCCAGCTGCAAGGTTCTTTGTTGAGCATTCGCAATAGCTAAACTCATGTTTGTGAAAACTGCAACACCAGAAAGGACTTGCGCGAATGGGTTGAAATTTTCAGCAAATGCAAAGTAGGGTATGATATGCAAATGATTAGAATTTTAGACGCGTAGCGCATGCGTACGCTGAGCAGCACACTCTGAACACCGGATTTATCTGAATAAATAGACGGTTGCATCAAGGCGTGTATGGTTATAGGTGGTTATCTGCTTGTGATAAATGTTAGATCAGACGTTGCTTATGCCTCTTCGACGAAAAAGAGCGAGGTTTCAACATCTTACAGAGTTTGAACGAGGGAGGATCATCCGCATTCGTAAAGCTGGATTGTCTTATCGTGCAGTAGCCGCTCGTGTGCAGCGTAACAGCAGCACAGTGATGCATGTTTGGAAGCAGTGGATGAACGAGTGTCGGACAACTCGGAAATCCGGGAGTGGACCCGGAAATGTGACGTCAGCGCGCGATGATAGACACCTGATCCGCATGGTGCTGATGGACAGTACAGCTTTTTCCAGACAACTGGCAGCACAGTGGTCAACAGCTACAGGTGTTTCATTGTGTGCTTCCTCAATTCGTAGACGTCTGACGCAGCGTGTACAGGACCTTTATACAGGATCCCGCTCACGCTAAACCATCGCCGCCTGCGGCTACAATGAGCCAATCAGCAAAAGGACTGGCGTGCTGATTGGCAGTATGTTGAGTTTTCTGACGAGTCCCGCTTTAATTTCTGGCACCATGATGGCCGCATTCGCGTCCGACGCTATGCCGGTGAACGCCACCTTCCAGAGTGCATTATCGAACGGCACAAAGGACGAACACCTGGAGTCATGGTCTGGGGTGCCATATCATATCACAGACGATATCTATTGCTACGAATTGTGGGTAGCCTGAACAACAACCGGGACATCAGTGAAGTTCTACAGCCCCAAGCTGTCCCCTTCTTTCAAGGCTCGCCTGACGCTGTATTTCAGCAGAATAATGCCCGCCCTTATGTCGCTAGGACAGTTCAATCCCTCCCTGCATAGCAGCAAGTACAGCTTCTTCCCTGGCCAACGTATTCCCCGGATATGTCGCCGATTGAACATGTGTGGGATTTCGTTGGTCGGCGTCTCGTTTGGGATCCTCGTCCTGTTGCTTCTACAGAATAACTTTGGGTACGCATACAAACAGTATGGAATGCTCTTGATCATGCAGACATTAAAAACTTGTTTGACTCCATGCCACGTCGCGTAGCAGCACTTATTGCAGCGCGTGGTGGCTACACAAAATACTAATTTCAATATTTTTTTATTGTTTGTCGGCTTTCTAAGTTAAATAATTCATTTGTCCCACTATCACCCAGCTGTGTATTAAATTTCATTCACTTATGACAATTCCTTCAAGGTGTTGCAATTTTCACAAACATGAGTTTATTTGTTCTCAATCGGCCGTAGTTGGCGTTCTCTCCTTTTTAGCCTACTTTCCCGTTAAAAATAAAAGAAAGACGAAAAAAGTATTAAAATTGGCTTAATGCATCTAAAAAATATCGCCAAGTCCAAAAAATATCGCCAAGTTAAAAAAATAAAAAGGTAAAATGAATATCGAAAAATTAAAAATTTGAAAGTAGGGTATTGAGATGGGGAATTTGTGTGTCGGTCTGTCGGTCTGTCTGTCTGTCCCCCCCCCCTAATAACTTTTGAATGAATATTCCGATTTGGACAAACTTTTTTTTGTTGGAAAGATCTCGGCGAGTACAGCTCATTCCCATATTTGATTTTTCGATTTGAACAATTTTTGGTTCAACTTTGAGCCGTTCAAACAACCTGTCCCGCGATGCTAACTTTTTAGTTAACAGTCCGATTTGAACAAACTTTTTTTTGTTCGAAAGATCTTTTCAAGGATACGTCATTCCTGTATCTACATTTTCGATTTGAACAATTTTTCGTTCAACATTGAACCGTTCAAGCAACCTTTCCCCCCTAATAACTTTTGAATGAACATTCCGATTTGAACAAACTTTTTTTTGTTGGATAGATCTCGGCGATTACAACTCATTCCCATACTTGATTTTTCGATTTGAACAGTTTTGGTTCAACATTGAACCGTTCAAGCAACCTTTCCCCTTCTAATAACTTTTGAATGAACATTCCGATTTGAACAAACTTTTTTTGTTGGAAAGATTTCGGCGAGTACAATTCATTCCCACATTTGATTTTTCGATTTGAACAATTTTTGGTTCAACTTTGAACCGTTCAAACAACTTGTCCCGCGATGCTAACTTTTGAGTGAACAGTCCGATTTCAACAAACTTTTTTTTGTTCGAAAGATCTTATCAAGGATACTTCATTCCCGTATTTACATTTCCGATTTGAACAATTTTTCGTTCAACATTGAACCGCTCAAGCAAGCTGTCACCCCTAATAATTTTTGAGTGAACAGTCCGATTTAAATAAACTTTTTTTTTGTTCGAAGGATCTCAGCAAGGATACTTCATTACAGTATTTAAATTTTCAATTTGAACATTTTTTCGTTCAACATTGAACCGTTCAAGCAACCTTTCCCCACCTAATAACTTCTGAGTGAACCATCCGAATGGAATAAACTTTTTTTTGTTTGAAAGATCTCGGAGAGGTTCATTCCCTTATTTCGCTTTTTGGTTTGAACCATTTTTCGTTCAATATTGAACCGTTCAGAAAAAAATTTAACATTAGCGCCTACGGGGAATTTAAGTTGAATGTTGATCCTGGAACTTAAAGTCGGATTTCCTTCAAACTAACTTTGTAAAAAAATGGTTTTGATAAATAATGTTTGTAAAGTACTTTTCTAAATAATCTTCTGTGAGGACTCTGATTCCGACTCCGACTCCACAAACATGGCGGAAATGCAGGCTCAGAAAAAAATGACTGACTGTGCAGACGATTTTTTGTTTATTTATTCATTTGTGTTATTTTTTTTATTACTATTATTTTTTTTTTGGCAGACGATTTTTCTTGTAACAAAAGTGTTTCATTCACGAGGGCATTTTATTCTTTATTTATATTTAACAACTGGCAACGGTTTAAAAGTGAAAATCGAGACATTTTATCGACAAACGAGTTTTTTTTCCTTTCTTTGATAAAATGTGTTTTGATGTACTTTGTACTTTTAATTTTTTTTTTTTTGAAAACGATTGAGGAATTTTTCTACGGAAGAACTGTAACAGTTACATTCTTTAAAAGGTGCGACAAAACTTCATTTATTCATTTATTTACTTTTTATGTCTCTATTTCATCTGATGAGAGGGGTATATTTTGCTTTTAGAAATCAGCTTTAAGTGCTAAAAAGGTATGTTTGACATAATGTTTAGTCTCAGATGATCAAGAGAATAATGATCAGATGCTAGAATGCCGATGTCGATGTACGGGAAAGTAGGCTCGTTCAGTTCTTGACAGAACTTCTTGTTAAGATTGGACTTGAAGCCTCTGTGAGCACTAATCTGCCTGTCCGTAGACAGTGGTGCTCTCATAAGATCCTTCTTTGATCCTCGGCCTCCGCTCCTCTTGGGCAGTGGCGCCCATGTCCTACACATACATGTTGTACACACATACTTGTACACACACACACACACACATCCACCGCAATTCCTAATTGCAAAAAGCATAATTTGAATTCAATGAACCAAAATTCAAATGACGTTTTGTTACATCTAGTATACCTTTCTCATGAACGAAGTATAGAAACACGTGTATCTGCAATGTGCTGTGTATTTCGCTGCAATAGTTCAATGCAGACATGTGAAAAATTGCTCTTTCGAAACAAATGCACATTTAAACGATTTATTTTCTACTCTATAATATAGAAAATGCTAGAACGAAAATGCAATTAAACGACAATAAACTGGCATTCTTTATTATAGATTTGGAATAAACATGATTTTTTTAAAAATGTGAACCATAGGAATTTCAAAATCACTTTTTAAAAATTTCTGGGCATTAAGCAAGAGCGGTTATTTGCGTATTTTATCGCGACCCCTCTTGGGAATGTACATTGTACAAGGTCTGCAAACAGGGAGAGACTGATACGCATACTCATTAAATAAAAAATAACAACATAGCAAAATCTACATCCTTGATATTTGGTAGAGTTTAAATCTATCATTTCATAAAACGGTGAACTTTTCCTGTGAGGCTTATCATATTTCATAAATAGATAGATCCATCTTATCCCTAAGTAGTATATATAAAAACCATTTCATAAAGAACCTATCAAACCCATGTTTTATTATTAATTTTATGTCACAAACTATATCCCCCACATTGGGTTGATTTTGAACCTTTCATTTCAAAAAATGGAAGCTTTGTCTCTTTCAACATCCCATTTCTTTAAATAGATTTGCTCATTTTATACTGTAAAAAATGAGTTCTCTTTACAGTATAATACAGTAAATTTTACGATAATAAACTAAAAATTGCTAATTTTACAGTAATAAACTAAAATTGCTCATTTTACAGTACTAAACTAAAACTGCTAATTTTACAGTAATAAACTGAAAAATTGCTCATTTTACAGTACTAAACTAAAACTGCTAACTTTACAGTAATACACTGTAAAATTGCTCATTTTACAGTACTAAACTAAAACTGCTAATTTTACAGTAATAAACTGTAAAATTGCTCATTTTACAGTAATAAACTGTAAAATTGCTCATTTTACAGTACTAAACTAAAACTGCTAATTTTACAGTAATAAACTAAAATTGCTCATTTTACAGTACTAAACTAAAACTGCTAATTTTACAGTAATAAACTGAAAAATTGCTCATTTTACAGTACTAAACTAAAACTGCTAATTTTACAGTAATAAACTGTAAAATTGCTCATTTTACAGTACTAAACTAAAACTGCTAATTTTACAGTAATAAACTGTAAAATTGCTCATTTTACAGTACTAAACTAAAACTGCTAATTTTACAGTAATAAACTGTAAAATTGCTCATTTTACAGTACTAAACTAAAACTGCTAATTTTACAGTAATAAACTGTAAAATTGCTCATTTTACAGTACTAAACTAAAACTGCTAATTTTACAGTAATAAACTGTAAAATTGCTCATTTTACAGTACTAAACTAAAACTGCTAATTTTACAGTAATAAACTGTAAAATTGCTCATTTTACAGTACTAAACTAAAACTGCTAATTTTACAGTAATAAACTGTAAAATTGCTCATTTTACAGTACTAAACTAAAACTGCTAATTTTACAGTAATAAACTGTAAAATTGCTCATTTTACAGTACTAAACTAAAACTGCTAATTTTACAGTAATAAACTGTAAAATTGCTCATTTTACAGTACTAAACTAAAACTGCTAATTTTACAGTAATAAACTGTAAAATTGCTCATTTTACAGTACTAAACTAAAACTGCTAATTTTACAGTAATAAACTGTAAAATTGCTCATTTTACAGTACTAAACTTAAAACTGCTAATTTTACAGTAATAAACTGTAAAAGTGCTAGTTTACAGTAATAAACTTTAAAACTGCTAATTTTACAGTAATAAACTGTAAAAGTGCTAGTTTACAGTAATAAACTTTAAAACTGCTAATTTTACAGTAATAAACTGTAAAAGTGCTAGTTTACAGTAATAAACTTTAAAACTGCTAATTTTACAGTAATAAACTGTAAAAGTGCTAGTTTACAGTAATAAACTTTAAAACTGCTAATTTTACAGTAATAAACTGTAAAATTGCTCATTTTACAGTACTAAACTAAAACTGCTAACTTTACAGTAATACACTGTAAAATTGCTCATTTTACAGTACTAAACTAAAACTGCTAATTTTACAGTAATAAACTGTAAATTTGCTAGTTTCAGTTTATTACCGTGCATTTTACAGTTTTAAACTGGAACCTCTGCTGCCAGTATTTTACTGTTGTTTTTACACTGTAATACAGTTAAATTTTACGGCAATAAACTGCAAAATTGCGAACTTTAAAGGAAGAAACTGTAAAATTGCTAAAATTACATTTTATTGCATTACCGTAAAGTCGGGTTACTTGGACCCACAAGAAGGTTACTTGAGCCCACAGTAAAATGATAAAATCTGGGTTTGGTACTCGCATTAGAGACTGCAGACTGCTTCTACCTAGAGGAGAAACGAGGAACTACGTGCAAGTCTTCAACTAATAAGTACCAAACCTAGATTTTATCATTTTACTGTAATGGGCTCAAGTAACCCCTTAGGGTCCAAGTAACCCGAGTTTACGGTACCCTCTTCAGTCCTGATTTTTTCAACCATTTGAATTTCAAGTTTTTGAACCTTTGTTAGGTCTGAATAATACCTAGGAAAAAAATTTGGATTGATGAAAAATAAATGCTACAATCTTAGATTTTATAATGCATACTTTTTTTTGTTTTGATTTGCTTTGAAACCAAATATAAATAACAACTAAAAAGGTGCACATATGTGTACCTTCAACAGGGACTGAAGAGGTCACAGTTTTAAATTGGAACCTTGGCTGCCAGTCTTATACTGTAATAACAGCAGTTCATTTTTTGTAGAGTAGAATAGGGTGGGGCGAAAAATAAAAAGTTTTTCAAATCAACTTCTAATAGTTGCCAAAAGTTGTCTTTGGTGATAGTTAGCTATTGTGCAAAATTTGAAAAAAAATCGGTTAATATCTTCAGGGGGCGCTGCGATCGCAAAGTTTAATCATAGCTTTGTTATGGATTTTATGGTTAAAATATCAAAAAGAATGCCTTTAGCTAGTCTCTTTGCGTTTTGTGTTGCGTTTTTTGAGTAAAAAAAAACACAAAGAGACTAGCTAAAGGCATTCTTTTTGATATTTTAACCACTAAAACCATAACAAAGCTATGGTAAAACTTTGCGATCGCAGCGCCCCCTGAAGATTTTAACCGATTTTTCTCAAATTTTGCACAAAAGCTAACTATCACCAAAGACAACTTTTGGCAACTATTAGAAGTTGATCTGAAAAATTTTTTTTTTCGCCCCACCCTAGTGTAGAACCCCCTCCCCCCATTTCATAAATACGAAGACTCCCCCAGTCTCTATAAAGTGTACAAATCAAAATCATCTCAAGAAAAACACATGAACACCATGTTTTATTGTTCTTTTTACAGCAAAAATCTACATCCTTGACATTTGGCAGAATCGAAACCTCCTACTTCATAAAATGGACTTTTTGTACGTTAATTACATTTAATTTTTTTCCAGGAGAATTTGCTCTAGTCGTACTGAAGCTGTAGCCGAATTGTGCACTGAATAGATGAATTAAGCAGTTCTCATCAATTTTTGGAAAAAAAAAATACTCTGAATTTCTCTTCAAAAGTTGTGTCCCAATGTTGATATTGGTCTTGAATGAGGGAAAAAAAATATTCGTATTTTCTGTGTGTTGTTCTTTCAATCCGTGTCTTCAATAATTATCTGAAAAAGAGGAAATGAATTAGTTAGACGAAAAAACAAAGACAAGATTTTGTTAATAGCATCTTTAATTAGTTAATAAATAGGGGAGGGGGGAGGGTAAATGTATTTCATCACATATATATGTTTTACAGGCCCGTCATTTCAAGTTTTCCCAGAGAGGGGGGGGGAAGGGACAAAGGGTGCCAACACAATGCAATTTCACTGGAAAACCACAAAAACCACGCCCACTTATACATAAATACAATGATTTCTCAAATTCAGGAGGGGGGGGGGGAGTAGTATTGAACCACCCCTGACTCCCTAAATGACGGGACTGATGTTTTAAACTTATACAAGCACATGAGGTTTTTTATTAAAGCTAGCTCATTCCATTTTTAATAAATTTACAATGCACAAAAAATATTTCACGCTTTTTAATCTTCGTTCTTCTAACGGAATTTGTTTTCGTTTGAATAACCTTTAGCGTTCAACTCCATTTTTATGTTATTTTTAAAAATTAGCTCAATTGTTCAGTTATTATTCGAATCGTTTATTTCAGAAACCATCTTAGCGATAAACACTATAAGTTCGAAAAAATATTTTTAAAGTTATTTATGAAAAAATCGACTAGGATTTCAGTATTTTAAACTGAAAAATACCCATATTTAGATATATTTCTTTCCGAAAATATTGTTGTAATCGCTATGAAATAGTTTAGCGTGAAGAAATAAATGTTTTCTTAAGATTAGAAATTTTGTCGCTTGGGTGGTTTCTGAAATAAACGATTCATTTACTAATAACCAAAATTTAGATTGAGCTGGTTTTAAAATAAATCGGCCTCTTTCGGTTTCCTTTTCCTGCCAAATTCCATTGAAATTCAGTAGTGCCGCAATTTTATTCCACCATGTCTTACTTTCTAAAATTGAAGACATTAGTGCAGGACGAACAGCTTCATTCTTCATCGGTTTTGTATTTTACATTGAGAAAAATATTATCTTTTACTCTGTTCAGGAGTGAGATATCTTTAACCAATATTCAAAAAATAAAAAAAAATAAAAATAAAAAAAAAATCGTCGTAAAGACACACGATAGAAGTGCAACTTTTTTATTGCAGGGAAATATTTCAGTAATTCATCCATCACTTTTTTAATTAGCATAGAATGTGGTTGTTATTCATTTACTTGCATAAATAAATAACGCACGCACACAAACACACACACTGGAATGGAAGCACAATGGGTTAAGCTTCCATTCCAAAACTTCACCTGATTTTTTCAATTAAATGCTCCATAAAATAAATAAATAAATAAATAAAAATATATATGTCAACGCGTCTAAACTTTTAAACGATTGATACTAAAAGGTAATAATTGTTCCTCTCTGGGATTTATCGGTGTGCTAATGTAATCATTAGAGATGAACCGATTAATCGGCAGTACTGATTAATCGGAAATAGACCTTTTTGCCGATTGTTTATAATCGGCCAAATTTTGACGATTAATCGGCGAAAATAATATATTTTGATTTCTGGAAAAAAAAAGTTAAAAAATCGCCACCAGGTGAAAATTTGGCGCTGTAACAGTAAATATCGCGAATTAAATTTGAAAATTACTTTACAAAGCAATTTCGCAAAGAAAACATGATTGTTATTTGCAAATAAGGTTTAATATGATCGCCGTAAAATTTCCGGTATGGCGCTCAATGTCTCCCGATCTCAATCCATGTGATTTTTGGTTATGGAGATGATAGCTGAAAAGTGTTGTGTATCAAAGACATGTTTCTGATATAGCAAGTTTAAAAGATATTGTAACTTTAAAAGTCAGAGAAATCAATTCTGATGTGATACGAGCTGCCGTGGAAAATGTTGTGCATCGTATCCAGCTCTTGCAACATCACAATATTGATCATATTGAACTACATTTGGGATGAAAATGCCCTTGTTGCAAACAAAATGGATGCATATTTTGTCAGCAGCATTTAATTCTTCGACAAGCGGAGTAATACACTTTTGCAGCGCCGCATTTTCCCCTGGTGGCTATTTTTAAACTATTATTTTTTATTTCAGAAATCGAAATCCCATGGTCTAATATGTGTGGACTTGAAATTTGCAATGTTTCCCTCAGTACGTCACGCTAGAGAGATCCTAACACCTCACGTTAATTTATAACTACCCTGTACATTAGGGTGGGGCGAAAAATAAAAAGTTTTTTAGATCAACTTCTAATAGCTGCCAAAAGTTGTCTTTGGTGATAGTTAGCTTTTGTGCAAAATTTGAGAAAAATCGGTTAAAATCTTCAGGGGGCGCTGCGATCGCAAAGTTTTACCATAGCTTTGTTATGGATTTAGTGGTTAAAATATCAAAAAGAATGCCTTTAGCTAGTCTCTTTGTGTTTTTTTTTACTCAAAAGATGTTTTCATGCATTAAAGCATATGAAATGACTCACAAACATTATTTTATATGATATATTTATATTTCAAAAAATTCACTTTTTTTCACGTTTTTGTTTCTTTTTAAATGTTTGAAATATAAATATGTCATATAAAATAATTTTTTGTGAGTCATTTCATATGCTTTGAATGCATGAATATATCTTATGAGTAAAAAATGCAATGAGATTAGCTAACGGCATTGTTTTTCATATTTTGACCATAAATTCCCGATAAAAGCTATGATAAAACTTTGCGATCGCAGCGCCACCTGAAAATATTAACCGATTTTTCTCAAATTTTGCACAAAAGCTAACTATCACCAAAGACAACTTTTGGCAACTATTAGAAGTTGATCTGAAAAACTTTTTATTTTTCGCCCCACCCTGCTGTACATATGTTGATGGGTTTGGGGGCAAAATGTCGCCGGTCCAAAATGTCGCCGGTCAAAAATGTCGCCGATCCAAAATGTCGCCAGTCAAAAACGTCGCCGGTCAAAAATGTCACCTGTCCGAAATATGGCCGTTCCAAAATCACGCTAAGTGCATAGTACATATTTAATGTAGCCAGTAATTCAAATTCAATGCAGCTTAATTGTGTAGCTGCGACATTTTGGACCGGCGACATTTTTGCCCGGCGACATTTTGGACTGGCGACATTTTGACCCGCTACATTTTGGACCGGTGACATTTTGGACTGGCGACATTTTGACCCGCGACATTTTGGCCCGCGACATTTTGGGCGTATACCATGTTGATGTTATTGATTGAACATTCTTAATGCACTGCAAAAAAGAAACTTGTTTTTACAGTATAATACTGGCAGCCGAGGTTCCAATTTAAAACTGAACTGTACAGAAATAAATTGTAAAACTAACAATTTTACTATTTATTACTGTAAAATTAGAATTTTTTACAGTTCATTACTATAAAATCAACTGTATTATACTGTAAAAACAACATTTATTTTTTACAGTGTGTTTTATGTTGATGTTCGTTAAAAATATACTGCTTCTCTCCTTATAAAATTCAAAATAAATAGCTTAAAATTTCCAATTTACAATGCTTACAGACATAAAAATATTCCAACATGTTATCCGCATTCTACTCCAACAAATAGCAACGCGGAACAGGAAGCGAGTGCTTAAAAATATGAATCCGCAACGATTGATTCCCCGATTTGATATGGCTGCACAGATTCCATACAATGTACCCTATTTAGTGCAAGAAACACTAAGCATCATAGCGTGAAAGAAAACGTACTCCAGTGCAGAATATCAACAATGCAAGAAACCCGAAAAATACGGACTGCTCGCTTTTATTCATGAGGATGTTTTGCTAATATCTTTTCAGGAAGGAATGACTCGAGAAGAAAAACTGTGACGTCTAGCTTTACGAGTAAACATTCTCTTGCTGCTTGAATTGCATCTGAATTCTGTTTTGAGTTTATAGGTAAACATATTTTTATGTGAAAATGTTGCTGTTTATGATAGTATGGATATGAATTTTGCGAAGCTGTGGATTAGAAATTTTGTAGTTTGTGATCTATATGTGTAAAGATGATGGCTCTGTTTGCTTGTTTGTTTGCAGCCGATGGCTTGAAGCCCCCCACGGCACCTACAGACCTGAAATTTGGCACAAAATTCGAACTGCACCTCAAACGCCGAATTCTCAATTTCGAATTAGTTATTTTTTAATTAATTAATTAGTCTCATTTTTGGTGTAGCCGGCATAATTGAAGGGGGGGGGGACTTTCCTCCACCCCATAACATTATACATCACTGGAAAGGTTTTTTTTCCTGAAAAAGAAAAGTTTTATCACATTTCTCTCCGTTTATTAGAACAGGAGACATTAATTACGCAAATTTGGTCAATTTTCAAGGCTTAACTCTATACGAAAACTGAAACACTCGGTCAGTTTTCCAGGCAAACTGCTCTTTCGTCCTTGAAGTTACAAAGCGGTTTAAATTTGCGTATAGATTTAAACCTTGAAAATTGAATAAATTTGAATAATTAATATCTTCTGTTACTTACTTAGCTTGATGTCTTTTTGATTTACTTGGCGAATTGTTTAAACTTTAATAGGACATTTAGTGGAATTTAAAAGGTTGTGTCTAGCACATTTAACTTAAAGAATATAATATTTTTACTTCAGGGGGTTGGAGTGAATTTAAATTTATTCAGTTGACTTCATTTACATTTCTTGCACTGGCATCGCCATGAGGGTACTGCCAGTAGATTATATAAAGTTAATTCCGCAGTAACAGACGTATCAATTGTGGAGCTCAACATCTTACTTGTAAAGATACATTAGATTCTTGTTTCATTTCGTGAACTTCATGGGAAGAAAATATAACTTCTGCTATGTAAGGAAATAAAATTTGCATACTTCCAGAAAGAGTATTCAATGAATTATTTTCTATCAAGTATGGGTGTAGGGATGCACCGATTAATCCGCAGTACCGATTAATCGACCATAATTGGAAAATCTGACCGATTAATCGGCGAAAAAATATTTTTTTAGTATTGTGTTTTAAAGTATATTTTCACTAATAATTTTATTAACAGCAATAATAATCCTCATTGTTGATATAAAGTTCTAAATAAATTACATCTCCATTTTGAATACATATACACATAAACAATATGTGTCGATGTTTTTCTCCTTAGCATATAGTGCTTTTATATAACCTCTAATTTTCACAAAGAATAAGTCTTGAATTAAATTGGTACTAATAATTGAAAAGTTCAAATTTAAAGTACTCCTAAATTGGAGTGCTCACCACAGACTCTACCCTCCCTTTTTTATTTGAATTTTCATGTATAGTTAACATAATTAACAATATATTAATGTAATATTATTGATAATAATATGAGAATTGGTATTAAGAAATTTGATAAAAAAAATTAAGTTTACAAAATATAAATTACTTACTATTTCTAAACTTGGAATTGTAAAAGAAAGGAAAAAACAGTGATGGTGAAATTGGTAGCATCAAAAACATTCATCCTTATCAATAATCGGCTCATCCGATTAATCGGTAATCGGCTAATTTGCTTATCGGTACATCCCTATATGGGTGTATCTTAAAAGTTACGCACATTAGTGAGCCAAAAATATAGTTCAACTATATACGCGTGACGATTAGTTCTCCATGTAAATATTCCCCCTAAGGAATTTCGCACCTGAATTCCGTTTTGAATTTATAGGAAAATAGGGTCAGGTGGGGTAAAATGGGTCAAGGGGTAAAATAGGTCAGGTTCTTTAGAAAATCCTTTAAAAAATGTGCAAATAATATTTTCTTTCTGCGTTGCCATTTTTATGTATCATTGTGACCAGGCAACACTTTATGTTCAAAATAAGGTGCAATTTCTGCTTTAAAGTGATAGATAATAGCGATTAAGTGTTTTTCTTAAAATAAGCTTGACTGTGATCATCATAAAAACTTTTGGTTTAAAAAAAGCTAAATGAAAATACACATCCAGTTTTTAAGCTACTGCACAGAGCACATTTTCAGGAATAAATGTCTTAAACGTTGAAGAAAAAACAGCAAGAATGAATTTTTCAGGGTATCAAAACATGCGTGGGTTAAAATGGTCACTTTCGCATTCGATTAGGCTTAGAATATACTAAAGAACTAATTATATTTTTTTCTTACTAACTCATATTTTGTTGTCACGTATGTATTTACTGATTTAAAACAAGTAATATATTGCTTTGTCATTCTTTTGCTACAAATATATAAACTTATAGTGCACTTATAGTTTTCACGACTTGAAATAGGATAGGAATGTTATTTCCGATACAAATACATAATTGAATAACAATGCTGTTATTGTGAAATAGTAAAATATTCAAAGCAAAAAAAGTCGCCAACTGTTGTTTTGACACTTTTAGGCTGTTGTGAAAAAAAGCTTTAGTTTATCATGTTATTTTACACGATTATAGAAATTAGTTATATTGTATCGAATCTTAGAAGATTAATCGTAACAAATCAAACAGTTAACATTTACTTTGTAATTCTAAAGCTAAATTGTGAAAAAAAAAATCCATATCTTATCAAACAAATTTTATACTTCGTTTCAAATAAATTAAGTTTCGTCACTACAAGTCAGAAACAAAAAGAGAAAAAAATCTTTATGACAGAAATATATGAAAATACATTCAAAACTATTCATTGGTTGTATCTTGGAAATTAAAAATTAAGAATTCTGTTTGTCATTTTAACGTCGGAAAAATAACTTGTCATATGGGGACATCGTAAAGAGAAATGAAAATTATTAAAAGAGCGAGAATTAGATCATCAAACAGAATACGCAATTATCTCTATAGTACCATTCGAAAAAAGTTTATCTCACATATTAAGCTTTTGAAAATCAATTTGAATTAATAAGCTATCTTGTTTCGTAATTTAATTTTCTTGGTACATGGAACAACATTTTCAAAGCCTTTATTTTTCTTATCACATGTTTGACAAAGTCCTATTTCATACATTTTTATGAACTTGACGAATAGTGGGTATTAATTGATTAGTTAGAAGTTATACACACAAAAGCAGCATAAGGAATTATTTAATTTTAAAGTCTTCAAAAAAATTTTTATAGCTGATACTACCAAGTCAGTATTAGATGTACGAGAAAGTAGGATAGTTTAATTCTGAATGCATTTCCTCTAATCTTATTCCTATCATTTTAATTACAGTGAACTCTCACTTATACGCCGGCCCAAGGGACCAACAGAAAAAGGCGCATAAGTGAAAGAGACGTATAAGTGAACAAGCCTATTTAAAGGACTAGAGCGCAACATAGTTTCTAATGAGAGAATGAATAAGAATGTTTCTATAGAAAAGGGACACATAACAACCGTTTGACAATTACAGTAACTTAACTACCATGATAAAGAGAAAACAAAAATTGTAGCATACCTAATTACAAACTGTTCAATTTAAAACGATGCATAATAGATAATTGTCCCTCTCTGAACTCTAGTTCATGCGGAAAAAATGCCTTCCCTGAACAGTAAAGGGGAAAGATTAAGGAGGAAAGTGAAGAAAAATGCTTATTTTTTAAAGAAAATAAATTAAATTTCTTGCATTTTAGGAAAAAAGCGGCGCATAAGTGAAATATTTATCTTTAGAGCGACGCATAAACAAATGATACTATCATTATTTTGCTATGAAATGTGCTGGGACCATTCAAAATCGTCGTATAAGTGAAAAAGGCGCATAAACGAGGCGGCGTATTAAGTGAGAGTTTACTGTATATACTCTCTTTAAAAAATTGTATATCCTTAGCCATCTTTACTGCTATTATCAAAAGATATGCTGAAATGAAGATTGATGAAAAACAAAAAAAACCCTAATACACAGAGAATGAAAGGGGCACTTTTTAAATTTGATTAGCATAAAATTACCATAAACTGCAATAAAAACATACTATATACCGTGGCGGACAAAAAACTGTCACTTGCAAAATTTCACATTTTGAAGAATTTCTCAAGAAATAAGAGGATAATTATTCTGTTATTTCTGTCGCATAAAATACAGGCTCTACTTAACATTTTCCAGTCGAAACAAAATCATTCATACATTTGGGGACCAGCAACAAATTGAAGGGAGTAAAAACGTTTTTTGATAATCCTTCATTGAAAATAACGATAAATTTCAGCATTTAGTTTACTAAGTACTAAGTAAGGCTCATAACACACAGGGTTTATCATCAAACGTTACCAAACTTTCAGAAAACTTGGAAACACATACTTGAGAACCATTTTCTAAAAAATTGAAATCAAGATTTTGAAATTTTGATGAAATATAAACATTTAAAGCAATTAATTTCCATTGCGCATGAACGAACATCAAAAATTTATAACTTTTAAAATTCAACAGTCGAAAAAAAATCGGCAACTTATAAACCAAATTCCAGTTATATATAAAAATATAAAAAGGTATCCGTGACTTAATGAGCCACATTTTAATTATTCTCCAATAGGGGGATGTATCGTAAGGGAGCGTTAGCAAAAATTGGTAATCGCTCATTGTGATTCGAGAGGAAAACTGGTTACCTGTGAACAATGCCTTCGTATATTGGTCATTCCACGATAGCGACACCATTTTGTCCCGAATGTGACCTAGAGATGCAAAAAACCCGTAGTTTTTGAGAGCCGGGAAAAAACCCGGGAATTTCGGGGAATAAACCCGGAATTTTGAGGAACATTGGGAATTTTGACTGTAAACAAACATAGTAATTTTCTACATAGTTGTTATGCCTAATGTATGAGTAAAATATAAAGACTTCGTCATTATTTGAGTTAAAAATGCAACAACTTTCAAAACAGTACTGTTATTAAGTGTCATACCTTTGGAGCTCTTAAAAAAGAGAGAGAAAAAAAAATATGCCGAAAAAAACATTGAAAAAACTTTTGTGTTAGTTATCTAAAAAAAGTTATGTTAGTTTCATTAAATACTAAACATTTTATTTAAAAAAAAAAAAAAAAAAACATCAATTAACACGCGTAGAAGCAATCTCAATTTGAAATTATACCCCGTGACAAAACAAACTCAAGATAGGATGGCCTCTTTCACTTATTATTTTGAAATAATTTTCTGACAAGCAATTCCATATACTGCAAAACATAACTATAGGAAATATCTTGTGAATGTATCTAATTAGGGTAATAATTAAAAATTTTAAAAGCAGAATTTTTTAACACTTTGAAAATTCCCAAAACTACCGGGAATTTTCAAAATTCCCTTCCCAAAAAACCCGGTTTTTTCCCGGGAATAAACTGGGTTTTTTCCACTCTTTGCATCTCTATGTGACACTCATATATTTCATTAAAAATCTGGTATGGACACCACACTACTTTCTTTTACGTGTAAATTTCTTTGTGGTTGCCTTAAGTGTTAAAAAAATGTGCTTGGAGTGAGCAAGGTAACAATTCAAATATTTACTCCCCTAATCTGCCACGAAACAATGCAAAAAATATTTTACAATGGTTAATTTTCTAAATATTGCTGATTTTAATATCATTCAGTGAATTTTTCGCAAAATATCGCCAATAGCGCCAAGTTGAACCCAAATTCAAAAAATAATTTTTTCGCCAAATTTGTCGCCAACTTGGCGATATGTCGCCAAGTTGGCGTCAAACACTTGGCGACCAAAAGCTTGGCGACATATCGCCAAGTGGTCGCGCCAATTCATATCACTTGAGTCTGCATTGAAATTAACACTGATTTACCCCAAAAAAGGGGTAAAACACCCCCTTGGGAACATTCGAATGCAACCACAAGGGGAGGTGCACAACTAGACCATCCTCAGAGCCTACATACCAAGCCAGAAGCTTCTACGGCATATAGTTTTTGAGTTATGCGACATACATACGCACATACGTACACACAGACGTCACGAGAAAACTCGTCGTAATTTACTCGGGGGTGGTCGAAATTGATTTTTCGGCTGTTTGTATGTTGTTAGGTACATATGCACGTGCTGATAGGTCGAAAAAACTACGCGACATTCATTCGGGGTGAGCAAAGTCAAAATTTAGACCGAAATTTGAGTGAAATTTTTTTCGTGATCACAATACTTCCTTTACTACGTAAAAGGAAGTAAAAAGTAGTAATTTTATAAAAGGTGAAGAACAAAGTTTTTTGCCGAAGAAATCACTCACCGGTTCGTGATTACTTAACCAACAAAATTTCGTTAACTACCCTTTAAGATCACTAGATTTTTATGAAATACATGAGCGTCACGTGTGAGACAAGATGGCAGCATTTTCGTGGAATGACCCATAGGCGGGTAGGATTGGATAGTTGGCAAAAAATGGGTGGCGACGAGAAAAGGCTAGAATCCGTAAAGGCCCGGTTTCCTAGGAGTGAAATCGTCGATCTCTGGCGAGGCGACAGACGCCGCCGCCTTCTGCGCATGCGCCTGAGCCGCAGATTGACGTCGCTTCACGCCACGCTCCAATCAAACTGGTTCTGATTCCAGCGTGCGTCGCGCCCGGCGTCAAAGACGATTCTAGGAAACCGGGTCTTAAGTGAAGAGAAACTATTAGATCAATGCAATACACCGCCAGCTCCTTTATTCCATCCATATTGACTGCAATATCGGGCTGATTATGCACTCATCAGCATGAAATAGGAACTAAACAAGCTGGAGGCAAAAATCCTCTTATAGAGCAAAGTGAGCCAACAAAAACTGGTAGCTAATGTGAAAATAGAACACCAGTACGAATCTGCAGTCCATGGATGGAATAAACGAGCTGGCTGTGTATTGCATGTTTCTGCCTTAGCCCTGGCTTAGGGGCGGTTACTTACTGCTTTATACCAGAGCTTTGCCTCAAAATTTTCGAGTTGTACCGTAAAATGGGGTTAATCGGAACACTTTTCAGCTTTGATTGTAAAAAAAGCAGTTAAAAGATTTTTTTTCAATTTGATTTTCTGGGTAAAAACTTCGGTCTTGCTTTACTTTTGATATTCCAAGTAAACACAAAACATTTTGAACAGTTATTATTAAAATATATAGGAAATTATGGGTGTTCCGAATCACCCCGCTGATAGGGGTCAATCGGAACACATGTTAAAATTTGTATTTTTTTCCATGAAACCTGTAATAGGTCTCACAAACATGAGTAATATTGATGAGGGAGAACAAGAACAGATAATTACTGTCAAATAGAAGTATAATTTCAATACCAGTAAACGTTTATAATTTGTCAAAATTCAAAATAATTTTGAACTTATGAGAAATGAAAAGTAATTTTAAGAAATGCTTTTGAATTGAAATACAAAGATTTAACACGAATGGAAGTCACTCATGTCGTCCACAAATATGTACTTGTCCTTAAAACTAGCAATTGTGACTTGGCTTAAGTTTTTTCATAGCATCTTCTGGGATGATCTTTGCCTTTTCTTTAGTTTCTTAAAATCTCTGGGTTTCGGGGATTGTCCTGAAAGATTTTTTCGCTTATTAATCACTGTCTGTGTGCTTGCCTTTTGCTATCTCAAGTCTATATGACTTTCCTCCTCGTATTTTAAATAAAAATAAGTCTCCTGGAGAAAAAATCTTATGAAATCTGCAACTTTCTGTCATTCTAAGATCTAGTTGCTCACGAGAAGGGATAAACAGTAATAAATCATTGTCCTTGTCTTGATTAGAGAAATTGGGGTTAGAATCTTGATTTTTCAAACAGTTTCCTTCAAATAAGTTTGAATTGGAACAACAGAACCAAGTGTTCCGATTCACCCCGCAATTTTTTTTCCAATGGCATTTTTCAGAATTCTTCATTTTTATGACACAATTTATAAAAAATAAAAATTCTAATGTGGTATTCTGTTGTTCAGATACATGTATAATTGAAACATACCACTCTTAGGTTTAAAATATAAGAAGGTTTGTTCTTGCATATGAAGTTTTGCAGTCTATGAAAATGTGATGTTTTCTAGCATTCCACGTACAGCCCTCCTTAGAAGCCAGTAGCGTTGCCAGATTGACAAAAGTAATTTTTTCCTACTTCCTATGATCTTACCTTTCTAAAAAAAATTAATGGCGAAAAATACCCAATAGTATATTTATGAAGAATTTCTTTGTACGGTCTGGAAGTTTTGTTCCGATTGACCCCGCTGTTCCTATACACCCCATTTTACGGTACCGTACCAAATGCGGTCGTTCGTTGGTGTTCTAATTTCTTTTTAGCTATCAGTTTTTGTTGACTCTCCATGCTCTATAAGACTATTTTTGCCACCAGCTTGTTTAGTTCCTATTCCATGCCGATGAGCGCATAACAAGCACGAAACTGCTGTCAATGGATCGAATAAACGAGCTGGCGGTGTATTGCATGTTTCTGCCTTAGCCCTCGCTTATTGGCGGTTACTTACTGCTTTATAACAGAGCTTTGCCTCAAAACTTTCGAGTTGTACCCTACCAAGTGCGATCACTCGCTGGTGTTCTAATTTCGCATTAGCTATCAGTTTTTGTTGACTCTCCATGCTCTATAAGACTATTTTTGCCACCAGCTTGTTTAGTTCCTATTCCATGCCGATGAGCGCATAACAAGCACGAAACTGCTGTCAATGGATCGAATAAACGAGCTGGCGGTGTATTGCATGTTTCTGCCTTAGCCCTCGCTTATTGGCGGTTACTTACTGCTTTATAACAGAGCTTTGCCTCAAAACTTTCGAGTTGTACCCTACCAAGTGCGATCACTCGCTGGTGTTCTAATTTCGCATTAGCTATCAGTTTTTGTTGACTCTCCATGCTCTATAAGACTATTTTTGCCACCAGCTTGTTTAGTTCCTATTCCATGCCGATGAGCGCATAACAAGCACGAAACTGCTGTCAATGGATCGAATAAACGAGCTGGCGGTGTATTGCATGTTTCTGCCTTAGCCCTCGCTTATTGGCGGTTACTTACTGCTTTATAACAGAGCTTTGCCTCAAAACTTTCGAGTTGTACCCTACCAAGTGCGATCACTCGCTGGTGTTCTAATTTCGCATTAGCTATCAGTTTTTGTTGACTCTCCATGCTCTATAAGACTATTTTTGCCACCAGCTTGTTTAGTTCCTATTCCATGCCGATGAGCTCATAACAAGCACGAAACTGCTGTCAATGGATCGAATAAACGAGCTGGCGGTGTATTGCATGTTTCTGCCTTAGCCCTCGCTTATTGGCGGTTACTTACTGCTTTATAACAGAGCTTTGCCTCAAAACTTTCGAGTTGTACCCTACCAAGTGCGATCACTCGCTGGTGTTCTAATTTCGCATTAGCTATCAGTTTTTGTTGACTCTCCATGCTCTATAAGACTATTTTTGCCACCAGCTTGTTTAGTTCCTATTCCATGCCGATGAGCGCATAACAAGCACGAAACTGCTGTCAATGGATCGAATAAACGAGCTGGCGGTGTATTGCATGTTTCTGCCTTAGCCCTCGCTTATTGGCGGTTACTTACTGCTTTATAACAGAGCTTTGCCTCAAAACTTTCGAGTTGTACCCTACCAAGTGCGATCACTCGCTGGTGTTCTAATTTCGCATTAGCTATCAGTTTTTGTTGACTCTCCATGCTCTATAAGACTATTTTTGCCACCAGCTTGTTTAGTTCCTATTCCATGCCGATGAGCGCATAACAAGCACGAAACTGCTGTCAATGGATCGAATAAACGAGCTGGCGGTGTATTGCATGTTTCTGCCTTAGCCCTCGCTTATTGGCGGTTACTTACTGCTTTATAACAGAGCTTTGCCTCAAAACTTTCGAGTTGTACCCTACCAAGTGCGATCACTCGCTGGTGTTCTAATTTCGCATTAGCTATCAGTTTTTGTTGACTCTCCATGCTCTATAAGACTATTTTTGCCACCAGCTTGTTTAGT
Organism: Uloborus plumipes; assembly: GCA_038373865.1. Classification (NCBI taxonomy): domain Eukaryota; kingdom Metazoa; phylum Arthropoda; class Arachnida; order Araneae; family Uloboridae; genus Uloborus; species Uloborus plumipes. The sequence goes on along the minus strand of JAXGGA010003362.1, from coordinate 42,489 downwards.
TCCTATTCCATGCCGATGAGCACATAACAAGCACGAAACTGCTGTCAATGGATCGAATAAACGAGCTGGCGGTGTATTGCATGTTTCTGCCTTAGCCCTGGCTTAGGGGCGGTTACTTGCTACTTTAAACATCGGATTTAGTGGAGGAAAACTAATTGCACATTTTGAAATCAGCAATCAGCATGCCTATTTTACACTAGAACAACTCAGCAGTCCAACTCACTAGGAATGAAGTTAAAAATCGTTCCTCTGTATTATTAATGAAATTACTAATGTAGTAAACTTTTTGAAAATTTTCATTACATACATTCCCACTAGAAATGACGTCATTTTAATGGGATAGACGTCTCCTACGAGTGTCAAAAGTATTTAGAAAACTTTAAAAATCGAATTTGCACAGAACTTTTTAAAACTATTATATTTTACAATAAGTGCTGCAGGCTATAATTTAAATGTGCTTTTGAAATGTTCGGAATAAATTGCCTAGCAATATATTAAGACTCATTTTTAGCATTTTTGCCGAACGACGCGACGGAAGAAAATGTCGACTTCCGAAGTCCTCTGACGATCTTTGGAACAGAACTATGGAACAACAAAAGGTAATCGTCACAGATCGAACGTATTTGGGAAACTGAAGTGGTTTTAAACAGAGATTTCCTTCGGCAGAATTGCTTAGCATCTCAAGAATATACGTTGAAATATTATTAATTTTTTCTAAATAAGCTGTAGAAACTTTTCGTCCGCAAAAACTTATTGATTCGGACCACATCGAAATTAAAATTATAGGTGAATTTCATGAAAAATGTTTGATGATTGAGAAGATTTTTTTTGTCTTTTACTTCTCTTAGGATGTTTTTTTTTTTCTCTTTTATCTTTTTGAGGTGCAATCAAAGGATATATTAAAATAATAACAATAATAATAATAATAGAATACTTCAAATGTTTTCAAATCATAAAGATGGAATGGTAGCAGATATTTTAGTTTAGTTGTTTTTCAAGCTAGTATGAGGCTGAGCTTGACAAGGAGCTATTATCTCTTTTGAAAAATTATAGATTTATTCCCAATAAAATAGTTAAAATTGTCCTATTTATTTTGCTATGCTCTTTTCAAAAAAAAAAAAAAAACCCGAACTAAAAAACATCATTTAATGAATTTTTTTTTCATAACATTGATAGTAAGAATTAATAAATAAGTAATACGAGGTATGATAGTTACACTACAATAGTTGTAACTATCATACCTCGGTAATTTGACGCCCGTTTAACTCGACACATTTTCGTATTTACCCTTTGCCACATTTGCCTGTAGCATAAGGTCTCAACACCCATTTACAGTGTTCGACACCAAAGGCAGTGCGAGAAGAAAAGCACTGAATCTTTCCTTTCCGGTAAAGAGCATTCTGATGCAGTGAAACTTCATCTACAGAACCCGAGCTCAAGCTTACAGCTTAACATTTAGAACGTGAGCGTTCACAAATTGGATCCAGTGATATAAATACATTTTTGTGTGTGATCGAAACGTGGCCGGTGGGGGTGTATTTTCCAAAAATATTTTTTTCTGAAAGACCAGGGTCAAAATCTTATCCCTTCAGGGTCTCTTTATCAGGGTCTCTTTCTTAATTATGACTCATTTTCTTTCTTAAAAAAAATAATTTCAAAAGACACTCTGTCGCTTTTTCATTCTCGCTGTTGACCTCGCAATTGCACAAGTCAGTCCCATCAAGGGCACTTCAAAAATGAACCATCATTTTGGATCGGATTTTTCATTGTTGCAGAGTTTAGGTTACCAGAGATACAAAATGGCTGACGCGGCAGCCTGACTTTACACCAAAGTTTCTTCATTTGTGACGTCATACGAGACGTATTTTCTGGCCCCATGTTATTATTATTATTATTATTTGCTTATTCTACCAATATCAGAGACTAAAAGTTGTACTTTTGACTGAAGGAAACACCAACATCATACAAGATTTATATTCATGCGTTCTTTTTGCTCCACCCTGTAGGTATAGTTATAGATTGCAAAGTCAAGCGCATTCTTAATGTTTATCATGACTTTAGACGCGTTTTCGGTATCAAATTATAATTAGGAAATCAGTTAACACACACGTGAACTATTACATCTTTGCTTTTATTTTTTTTACCAAGCATACATGTCGCAATTCCTAGCATAATATTCGACCTTTCGTTGGCACAGTTAGTAATTTTTTTCTAAAGATCTATAAACAGACGGGGTTGTGTTGCTGTGAGAAATATCTAATTCGTCCATTTTTTCTGACATTCCTGTTTGTTAAAGAAAAACTTCGAGAGAAAATATTTTTATTTTCCAGTGAATTCAGAAACTGTTTACTCTGAAAAACAACATTATCTTTAGAGATTTAGCAAATATGTTTTTCTCGTAATACAACCGCTTACATAAAAAACACATAATATAAAAACATTAATTTGCTTTTTCCCTTGTGAAATTGCAATGATGATAGCAATGCAAACAATGCATGAGGTGAATTTTCTAATTAAAAATAGCGTAGGAAGGATAAAATAAATAAAGCAGCGCAATTTTTGAGATTTTCGATAGAAAATTTTAAAGTTGCAAATGCTATATGTTAAATACTTAATCGAGAGTTTTACTGAAGTAACGAAAGTGTACTTAAGATAGCGTTAAAATTACATATATAGGGGAATGGGGGGGGGGGGGGGGGCAAAGTGAAATGGTAAAATATTTTCACAGTTTTTAGTGCTGCCTATCTAGTAGTAATTTAACTGAGTTCCTAGACATATAGTTGATTCCTGTCAAAAGATAAGCAGCTGCAAAGATCAACGAAAAAAATATGCAAGCCATTTTCAAAATTTGATACCTTTATTGTAATATTCGTGGCTTCTCAAAAATATTTCTTGTTATAATAAAATGATAAAATTTTTGTAAGTATCATTTTAACAATTAATTGAGATCTACTGGTGTCCAATGCAGTCCTTATTTAGTTTATATTAGGCATGTTTTGATTTTGAATGTTCAATGTAATTTGTCAAGTGCACACGGGGCAAAGTAAGATAGTTCATTTCCTTTACTTATTCATTCATTTATTAAATCACCTACGTATTTCTTCAATTATTAATTTGATTATTCTTTTACTTAATTATTTACACATTTACTCATCCATTAACTTATTTTCTTATTATCCATATTATTCACTCATTAATTTTTCTCACATATTAATTAACTCATTTATTCATTTATTTACTTATTCATTACTTTTCTTTTAATAATTATGTTTTTCATTTATTTACACATTAAATGGATGAAAATTACTGTTAATCGTAGAATAGAAAATTTTTCTTTCCAAAAATATTTTGTTTTTCACTTGCCCCATGATTTTTCGAGGAGAAAATTTTCCACCTTTTTTTTGAAAGTACAAAATAACTGCCAAAGATGAAAAATAATATTTCAACGAAAGTTGTATTACAGAATACATTATTCCTTCTTTATGTACAATAATTTTTAGAACAAATTTCCCATTTGTTCCTTTTGAAGCAGTCAGGTAAACTTAACTACTTCCCTTTGCCCCACATTCCCCTACCTGTGACAAATTTCAGACACTTCTTGGCTAAAAAAAAATAATAATAATAAAAAAAAGGAGTTGTGTGGAAAAGACTTTTGTCTATATTAGGGATGCACCGATTAATCGGCAGTACCGATTAATCGACCATAATCGGCCACTTTGCCGATTATTAATAATCGGCAAAATCGGGCCGATTAATCGGCCGAAAAAATATTTTTCAAATATTAAATAATATAATATTAAATTTATTTAAAACAAGCAATATATTGCTTTGTCATTCTTTTGATACACAAATATATAATTTTATAGTGCAAAATAATTAAATTAAATCAAAAAGCCAATATCAAAAGCACAGCTTTTGTTCTATGAACTTCCTTCAGAAAATGTTAAGAAGTTAAGCAAAAATGACTTATTTTCGCCAAAAAAAGAAAAAGAAAAAAGAAGCCTCGGTAACCAAATCATATAAAAAAACATTCTACAGAGCTGAATTTAAATAATTCAGTTGAAGGAACGGCACCAACATCTAAGATCTCAACAACAAGTGAAGCTGTTTCTTCGATATTGTAACAAGGCGAGCCAATCATGCGTTTTATTTTTATGTATATTTAACCCCTTAACGCTCGCATAATTTTGAAGAAAATGGTCATAAAAGTGCCTATTTTTTTATTCAAGAAAATTATATAAAACTGAGTGTATATACAATATTTGCATTCATTTTTAATTTTTAAGTTAATTTTTAGCTTGAAATTAAAAAATAAATTATAAAACGGGAAAGCCAACATTCAGGGTTATTATGACTGAATGTTTGTTTTCCAACAAAGAGAGAAAATAAAAAATATGTGATTGAAACATTCAAAGAGAATTTTATTGCATTTACGCATAATTTAAATAAATACTAGTAATTTTTTCTTAGTAATTTTTTCTTTGTGATAAATTTCAAAGCATGCGATGCAAATGGCCAACATCACAATCAGGACAATAGTACCGAGTTACTATCTCTAAAAACGTTAACTATCTCTAAAAACGTTGCAAATAGACTAGTGCAGCCATCTGGTGTACGTATTGAGAAATAAAACATGATTCCGGGCATAAGAAATAGATTGTTTTATTATTTTTCGCGCATTATTTTTGAACACTTCAGCCCGGAAATATCACCGGGCGCGAGAAATAGAGGACGAAACTTCACCCCGTCATTTTAACGGGAGCGAGAAGGAAGGGGTTAAACTTCTATTATAATATAAGCCTACTCTCTCCTATACACCAATAACCAACAGTAAAGAAAAAACAATAAAAGATAACAGAGGAAAAAATTACACACATGCAGAAAGAAACTTGTGAAAATTCAACTCGACAATACTGAAAAGACTGAATACTGAAAGAGTCTAGAGATAAAATATCAATTAAACTGGCACACAGACACAAAACTAAATAAATATCAAATAAACCTTTTCTGTAAAAGAAATTTATAACTGAATCAAAGAGCATTGATAGCAACCTTTAACAGTTGGAAAATGGGAACAAGTTTAAGTTTTTTCGGGAAAATGTCAAAAAAGTATATTCTCATGCCTCTTCATCACAATGTAGAATAACGTGCAACGAAGTTTTGAAATACAGTAAAAGTTTTCTGTTTCCGGAGGGAGAACGGGGAGGGGGCGGGATTTTTTTCATCATAAACAGTGCTAGACATTCCTGGCCCTCAAATAAAGCAAGAGAAAAATATTTCTTTCTAGAAGTGCTTATGTACTAATTGCTTTCTCATTAATGAGCTAAAGTACAGAATTACTATTCAATAAATCGTGAAATTAAATCCTTTAAAACCGTGACTCATATTGCCCCACTAGTGGCCCGTTTTGCCCCACGCTATGAGGTAAAATGGGTTATTGACAACACATTTTCTAACTTATTTATCGGTATCAAGATTTTGTCTTTTTCCGAGATATTTCTTTTTAAATGTCACAAGGAAGAGTCATTTGCATATCCAGAGCAGCTTCTTCACTGGTTGAGTTAATATGTTATTTGCTGTCAAAGCCTGATTCCTTTTTGACCCATTTTACCCCACCTGACCCTATCAAAGGCCCCATGTCTCTTTAATGTGGTTAAATGTAATAATTATTTTAAAATACGTATTAAAATTTTGCCTCATCTTTTTCTGATTAGAGTTCTTAAGCATTTTGCGCTCTTAAATGAAAACAACTCTTTTTTTCTTAGTCAAACAAAACTCAAGAAACTGACCTGCATTTTTCCATGTATGCTTATATATTTAAGTTCCAACTTAGCAGCGTCTGAACGTTTAAGTACAAAGTGGGGACAAAGCATTTCAAATCCATAAACGCCTGAGATTCCAGCAGAAGTGCAGTAACACAAATAAAAACGCCACTTTAGATTGATTTCTTTCTGGAAGTACTAAATCACTCTGCTTTCAATCGAAGCAAAAAGTTAAGTGGTGCAATAATCACGATGGATTGTATTGGAAGAAAATCTCGAATCTTCAGCTGCATCTAATTCTTTCTGAAATGCTATGGTGAAAAAAACAGTAACATCCGATGAAGTTCTTTTATAGAATAGAAAATTTTGAACGTTGCTGGCGGAGTTTTACTTTTATTTCATTGTTTCTACCTGCTTGTAAAAACGCAAAGATTTTAATTAAATATATCAATCAAAAGTAATTCTCAACAGTCTCTACATTTTGCTCTTTTAATATTGAAATATCAGCACAGTTATTTCCTGTTAAATGAAGGTATCGAGAAAAAATCAAACATACATACAAAATAGATATTGATTCACAGGAAACGTATAATTTTTATTTAGGGAGAATTTTCCCCTTAATGCTTTCAATAAAATCAAACCTCATAAAACGTCTTGTTTATATCTTCGGTAAATAAATAATAAGGAAAATACCTTCTCAAAGAAATCTGCTATATATTCTTAAGAGATATGACAAAAGGGCAGACTAGACTATCAAGTTTTTAAAATGATAAATAGATAAACTCGTACTGTTTATTTTATACGGTTTAGATGAGCAAACTAAAGGGAGGGTCAAATCTAAGAAGAAAGCGCAAAAGAAAAAAATATGGTAATGCTCCTGATTTAATAATTTATTACAGCCGAGGAAAAAAAAACTTGTTTTTACAGGTACGCTAAAGTTTTATGGTTAAAAAAAATATTTGGATAAAATTGTTAGTAAAAAGAGAAATTCAAAATGTCTTGAATAATCCACGAAGATATATCAAGAAGTAAGTAAGGCAATCGGTAATATATCAGTTTGAATAGCACTTCGAAAATACTTAAATCATGTAAAAGGCTTTTCAACTTCGAAACTTACTTTTTAGCCTACTTTCCCGTTAAAAATAAAAGAGACGAAAAAAGCATTAAAATTGGCTTAATGCATCTAAAAAATGCCGCCAACTCCAAAAAATATCGCCAAGTCCAAAAAATATCGCCAAGTTCAAAAAATATCGCCAAGTAAAAAAAGTCAAAAAGAAACAAAAAAATGAAATAAATATCGAAAAATTAAAAATTTGAAAGTAGGGTATTGAGATGGGGAATTTGTGTGTCGGTCTGTCGGTCGGTCTGTCGGTCGGTCGGTCTGTCGGTCTGTCGGTCTGTCTGTCCCCCCCTAATAACTTTTGAATGAACATTCCGATTTGGACAAACTTTTTTTTGTTGGAAAGATCTCGGCGAGTACAGCTCATTCCCATATTTGATTTTTCGATTTGAACAATTTTTGGTTCAACTTTGAGCCGTTCAAACAACCGGTCCCGCGATACTAACTTTTGAATGAACAGTCCGATTTGAACAAACTTTTTTTTTGTTCGAAAGGTCTTTTCAAGGATACTTCATTCCCGTACCTACATTTTCGATTTGAACAATTTTTCGTTCAACATTGAACCGTTCAAGCAACCTTTCCCCACCTAATAACTTTTAAGTGAACCGTCCGAATTGAATAAAGTTTTTTTTGTTCGAAAGATCTTATCAAGAATACTTTATTCCCGTTTTTAAATTTCCGATTTGAACAATTTTTCGTTCAACATTGAACCGTTCAAACAAGCTCTCACCCCTAATAACTTTTGAGTGAACCGTCCGATTTAAACAAACTTTTTTTTGTTCGAAAGATCTCGGCAAGGATACTTCATCCCCGTTTTTAAATTTCCGATTTGAACAATTTTTCGTTCAACATTGAACCGTTCAAACAAGCTCTCACACCTAATAACTTTTGAATGAACAGTCCGCTTTAAACAAACTTTTTTTTGTTCAAAAGATCTCAGCAAGGATGCTTCATTACCGTATTTAAATTTTCAGTTTGAACATTTTTTTTTGTTCAACATTGAACTGTTCAAACAACCTTTCCCCACCTAATAACTTTTAAGTGAACCGTCCGAATTGAATAAACTTTTTTTTGTTCGAAAGATCTCGGAGAGGCTCATTCCTATATTTCACTTTTCAATTTGAACCATTTTTCGTTCAATGATGAACCGTTCAGAAAACATTTTAACATGAGCGCCTACGGAGAAATTTAAATTGAATGTTGATTCTGAACTTCAAGGCGGATTTCCTTCAAATTAATTTTGTAAGAAAATGGTTTTGATAAATAATGTACTTCTCAGAACCAATTTTCATATTATTGTAAATAATATTATTAACACATTGTTATTTATGTTAATTAGCCAAACAATTAAAAAAAAGGGAGGTGGAGAATGTGGGGAATACTCCAATTTAGGAGTACTTTTAATTCATATTTTTTAATAATTAGTAGCAATTTAATTCAATACTTTTATTCTTTGAAAATTAGAGGTTATATACAAGCACTGTGCTAAGGAGAAAACTATCGCCACATGTAAAATGTTGCAACATTGTCTATGTATATTTATTCAAAGTAGGAGATTTAGTTAAAAAAGAAACTTTGCATCAACTGTGAGGATTATTATTACTGTTAATAAAATTATTCATCATAATTTCTTAGTGAAGGTATACTTAAAAGAATAATGTTTGAAAAGTATTTTTTGACCGATTAATCGGCCCGATTTCGCCGATTATTAATATTCGGCAAAGTGGCCGATTATGGCCGCTTAATCGGTGCATGCTTAGTAAAGTAGGGGAGAGTGGTAATGAATGGGCCACTTTTTGGTTTTGAATTTTTGTAATTTTTTCTAACACTTTGTTTTAACTCTAAATTGGTGTTTTAGTTACTTTAATTATCTGGCTATCTAAAAAAGTCATAAAAGTTGGATTAGCACCTGTCTATAATGAATTATAATAGAAAACAAAAATTTTGAAATTTGGCCCATTCAACCCCACCTATGGGGTTGAATGGGCCATCGAAGGTAATGAATGGGCCACTAAATGAATTCAATGAAAACATGTGGATTTAATCTTTTATTTGCTGAATATGACAAAATAAATGTGGCACTTGACATGATGATACAAAATCATACTGATTTAAAATTATATAAACATCAAAACTGATGCAATTAAAATAAAACTGATGCATACCAATTGTAGCAGAAAAATGACTAAATAATGAGATTGTAAGATATAAATAACATCAAATATATATAAAAAAATAACAGATAATACACACTATGATTTAACAAAATTTATATATTTCAAAAATAATATTAAAAATCACTTTCAAAAACTTCATCTTCATTTTCAAACTTGTCAAAGTTCAAAATTTTTTTTTAAAATTTACTAGACATCGGGAATAAGAAGTATCTAACTTAAGTTACCAAGAAAGAAAATGAAATTGTGCTGTGAGAGGAATATAATATGAAGGAGAGAGGGGGGCTTTTTCAACCCACGCACTGCGACCAGAGGTCTATTGTACTATAGGAATATAATATAGATCTGAAAATTATATTTAGAAGTTACTACAAACCTATTTTGACGACAGTAATCTTAATCTATCTATGACAGTCAGTTGTGTTTCATATTAATGCGAAAATCCAAAGAAAAGGAAGAAGAAACAATATTTAGGTGGCCCATTCATTACCATGACATAGTAGCCCATTCAGCCCCACCTATGCTTTTGGAATACATTTAGGTTTTTTGAGTACATTGAATTTAAATAACATCAAAATACATCTTAAAATTAGTTTATAGATATGGAAAGACTAACTTATACATATGTATGCAGTGAAATACTTGGTACATTTTAGCTAGGAAATGTTTTACTAAAAAGGGAAAAACTTACTTCTCAGTCAGATTCTTGACCATGCCACTCTAGTTTGAAAATGGCTCAGCGCAAACGAATGAAAATTGGATGAGTTTAGTAGAACAAATAGCTACATCTATTGATGGCATCAAAAAAAATTCATGCAAATACTTTTTCGTATTTTGTTAGTGGCCCATTCATCACCATGGCCCATTCATTACCACTCTCCCCTATCTCTTTTTGAATTACGCTAAAAATGTCAAAAAATTAAAAGCGTTTCTCGTCATCTTACCCCACTGGGGCAAGATAACGAATGAAGGTGAGTAACAAGACGAACAGGTAAAATTAACGTTAAGAGAGAAAAGTGATACTTTAAAAATGCACACAAACAGATTGGAATTGGTATGACCAGTATGTTCTCCCATCCAAAACCATAGACAACAAGTTCTCTTTTCTCCCTCCAAAAAGCTCCTCAGTTGGAAGGAACTCGGCTGCATGGTTCTGATGGAATAATTTTTATACATAAATTTGCAATGGTGGACTCCACCTACCATATATTAAATTTTATGAACTAATTACAGATATTGCAAATTCGTTAACTTAACCCGATTCGTCATTTAACCCTCCTTTACCGATTGCTTAATATCTTTCTAAATGCAAAAATAACAGTGACATATTTTAGTTTTGGATGATTTCATTTCATTGAAGGACCAGTTTTATAATTGAAGGGCAAGTGGATAAAGGTGATATGTGACATTTTTTTTAAAAGCTTAAAAAATTGCTGTTTTTTTTAATTGATTTTTCTCGAAGGGTGGAACTGGGCCATATTCTTAGTTACCAACCATTTTTGTGACCAAGGGCGTAGCCAGGACTCACGTTAGGGGAGTGCAAGCAGTGGCACCCCAATGGGAGGTCACTGTGACCTCCCAAAAAGTTCTTATCCGATACAAATTAGCTGATGAAATTTGAAAACAACAAAAACATTTGAGACAGTATTGCAAGGCTGAACCTCTTTATTTATTTTATTTTCTTTTTTTTTCTTTTAATTAATTAATTTATTTATTTTCGTGATGCCTCACGTCTCTTTTGGTAGACATAGATAAGTATGCACTCTTGTATTTTATCTATTTATTTTTAATCATTCAGTAAAGTTCTGAGTTTCATTCAGTAAATTAAAAAATTTTCTCCTCAAAAACAGGCAAGCTTACTATCATTTTCTGAAAAGTAATCAATACTAGATATAATAACGCAGTTTATATAAAGTTCCCAAAAATTAGCATAAAAGTAAAATTTTTCAATAAAAACAGAAAGAAAAAAGCAAGAAAGAGAAAAAAGTGCTTGAAATTCCCTTTGCACAAAAAAGGAAGAAATTATGAACTCAAAAGAAACTATACTTTATTCGGTCATGCACACCTTAAACCAATGGATGGTATACAATATTTCTAAAAGAACTTATTTGTCTGCACCAGCATGTTACAATAAAAAGCATGAAAGGGGACAAAATCGTTTGTCAAAAATATAAATAAAATGGGAAGTCACAGTGACCTCCCGTTGGCTCTGATCTAGGGGGGTGCAGCTGCACACCCCTATACCCCCCTAGCTACGCCCTTGTCTGTGACTAAGGAGTCTTCTTCTTTCAAATCCCCGGGATCTAGCAGAGCTAGATCAAATCCAACAAATCCTTCACCTTCAAAAAGTCAATGACTAGACCTGGTCTATCCCTCAAGTCGTGACTAAAGAGTTGTAGTGTCAGTTGGGGTAGAAGGGTGAATTGAAAACCAACTCTAAATTACTACACTTGTCTTAATTTTTGGAACGAAACTTAATTTTTGTTGGTTTGTGAAGGCTACATACCAATTTCCGAGAGTTTCATGTGCTTCTAAATAATTGTGCAGGCGTGTTCATTGTTTGAAGATGACCCCGAGAAAATTGATTCTTTTTAAAGTTTTGTGATCACACATTTACCTCTTCAGTAGGTCTTCAAATGCGAAGGAACTGGTTTCAGCTAATTTTATTTGAGATATGGAAGGTCACTATTTTAAAAGACCACGAACAAAGATATTAGCAAATATAGCTAAATAAGAAACTGAAACTATATTAATAGTGAAACTAATGAAAGAGTTTAATGGCACATTAGGGAAACATTCAGATATACCCAAGCGAGTATACCAAACGGTAACAGATATCTTTAAAGACAGTTTATTGATAAGTTAAAAGTAAACAGATAAGAATGCTAAAATAAGTTTGATCATATCTTGAATGTACAGAAACAAAGATATTAAACATTCTGGATTATGCTATGTATAGTCCTTGTGGCAGGACAAGGGCTCTCAAGCTCTTGGCTTACGATATAAACATTTTTTTTCTATCTTCCGTCAAGGGCATGTAAAATTTTTAGTGTTTGAAGTCTGAAAAAAACTTTGATTTCAACACTGAATGATCACCCCCCCCCCCCCCGAATAAAATTACATCTCTCCTTAGCTTTTTGAGGAAAGTATGAAGTGCTAAATTCACTCCACATTTTGAGCAAATTTCTATGAAATGAATCCCTACTTTTCTCAGGAAGATCTCCAATATCCGCTATACCTTCGTGACTAGTTAAAGTCTTTTGAGGAGGGAATCTCTCGAAGCTAAAAGCCCGATACCAAACAGAAAACCCGAAAGGGGCTCTCGAGACTCTGAATGGCGATCAATAGGCCCTTTTAAAAAGAGGAAGAGTTTTGAATGGTTGTGGCAGTGGAACAAAATAACTGCCGGAGGTGTTGCCATTCTTAAAACTTATTCTTTGCAGAGTTTTTTTTATTTTTGATAAATGTAGTGGAATATTATTTAAAATCTATGAATCGTTTCGAAACTTCTACTAATAATTGGATTCTGGAAAAATAAAAAAGAAAGTTTCTGACCAATCAAAGTTTTTGCATGCAATCATAGTAGCTTTCAAACATTATTATTATTATAATTTTTTTATAATTTTTCTCCTTAGTTTCATTATCAATTTTCTTGAAGCTGTCTCTTTAGGGCCATTCCAGCCTTACGTGTGTGACTTTTTGACACCATTTCTTTGCAAATAACAACAAAAACCAGGACGATATTTTTTATATATTTCTTAGTGGTTGCTATTGGAGTAACAGAAGATATGCAAAAGTTGTAATGCGGCGTTATTTTTTTATAAGAGCTCTTATTATGCTATAAAGAGCCCACAAACTGGTAGGTAAAATGAATTTATCTTACCAGCGAGCGTCCGCAAACCATGATGTGGTTAAACTCGAAATTTGAAGGCAAAAGATAAATGCATTTTATCTACCAGTTTGCTGGCAATCTTAGATACAAAAAGAGGAATTTTAGCCTCCAGCTCGATCATTGGCTATTCCTGACTGATGAGTCTAGAATAAGGACGAAATTGCAGTCTATGACGGAGCTGTGGGTGTATTTGCTTCAATATGCAATCTTAATTGCACAAAAAAAAAAAAAAAAAAAAAATGAACAAAAATATTTTTCTGATTATTTGCAAATTTTTCTTTGAACCTAAGCATTGAACCGATATATCAGGACAACTAACAATAAAAATAAGCTAGAAAATAAGAATCAAGTATCTTAAATTATATTTTGGTTTCCGAAAAAAAAAATATGACCTGCACCTTTAATGTCACTAAACCAATACATTGTAAAAGATTTTAGCAAGATACTTAAAGAAGCTCGCAAAAATTATTTTCCTACTTGTTGACAGCTAAAACTGTCCTGAATATTATCGAGTTGATATGTATTCATAAATATTAAACGCAAGCGAAATAAATCATGAATATTGTTTTCTGCTTTGTATTAACGCCCTGACACTGCTTGTAAATTCGTTATCTTTTGAAATTAATTACTTCCTTGCGATAGAAAATTGTCACAGACGCTTCGTAGCGACAATTTTTCGGCAAGAGATGTTTTTGTCAACTTAATTAAGAACAACAAAGCAATGAATTTCATCATAATTAAGTAGCATCTCTTTTTTTTTTCTACTCGTTTGCTCAAATCATTTTATTTGGCTCAGTGTAATTTTATTAGCGAGTGTTTAAAAATTAATCCTAAGAACAAATGACGTTTGCGAAATGCAGATTTGTAATGCATTTAGATATGATTCACTAGAACTCAGCACCTTCTTGATTAATTAGAGCAAGACGACTGCGATTTTTCAAGATGCTTCTCTGTAGTAAACATTTGTTCTTTTTGTTGCAAGAAGGAGTAAGGATAAGAAACTGAAGGAATTTGGTGAGGAAGATAAGGCAGTAAAAGAGAGGGGGTGGGGGGAGGAGAGAAGAGAGGAGAGGAGAGAGAAGCAAGGAGAAAAAGAAATTTTATAGGTATTCAGAGAAACCTGGAGCATTTATATTTCTATTTTTAACTGCTCTGTGCATATTTCAATAGTATTATTGCATCTATAGGCATGGAACTAAAGAAAAATTTCAGATTGTATATTTATCCAAAAATAAGATATAAAAATAACACCCTCAGGGCCACATCTGAATACATTTTTCATTGATTGTTGACAAGGTTGATTTTATTACCGTTAGAACGCTGTTTAGATTTAAGGGCGGTATGCTATAAATCAACCTTGATAAATGTGAGCATGGTTAATGTTGCAAAGTTAAAGTTTCTAACAGCGCATTTTGAGTGCCTCTTTTTTTTCTGCATTTTCAATTTTCCGAACGAGGTCCAGTTCCGATTACATCGCTTAATCGAGGCTCGATTGCAAACTGAAAAATGGAGACAAAATCTTCTTTGTGTCCAATAGTAAGCATCGTATTATTATTTTGAACTTTGTATTTAGTCAACACAATTTGCTCATTTTCACTACACTTTATTAAAACATGGTGTTCAAACTCACACTAGTTGAAAAGATCTCAAGATTCCACACCATAAGTTAAGCTTTAGCCTTAACCATCATTTTAAACGATTAGCTACCAAAATGGTAACCATAGTTTAATCCGGTTATTTGAATCAGCGGTTAAATGAATCAAATCGTCAAAAACAAAGCAATATCCATTTTTATTGAATTAAGAGCAAGAATCTGAGAAACTGTCACGCCTAGCATTATGAGGTGATTCACGACCTCTCAGATTTTCTCCCAAAAATTACCAAATGTTTATTATCTTATATTGAAAGACCAAATCCAGAATGTTTTGCTCTAAAGTTCAGTTGTTTAGTTTTTATCTATATATATAAAAATGAATGTTGGTGTGTGTGTGTGTTCCCTAAGATCTCAGAAACTACCCGGGAGATTTGACTGAAACTTTCACCGTTTGTTCCTTTTGGTACTGGGAAGGTTTAGAGACCAGTTTCAACAAAATCCGATGGGTAGTTATTTTTTTATCTCAATTTTAGACATGATTCTGTCTTTGTAATTTCAATTTAAAACTCCATTTTCGAAGGCTTTCATCAATCCAATCGAGTATTTAGTGTATCAACTCAACTCTCTGGCAGATAGTTGGAATTGCTTGCTACCGTAAATTTGGCGATCTTTTAAATCGCGCCAAGAGCCCTCAATAATGGAAGTTTTCCCAATAACTATCTCAAGTATAAAGGATAAAAAAGGTATTTTATTAACAGATTAATCTTTTTTAAAAACAAATGAGATTCAGTTTCATATTTCGGAATTCCTTTAGATTTGTAGAGGCTTAGATGTCATGCAATATTTTCCAGACGAGCACTATTTTGTTCTTTATACCTATTGCTGTTTTCAATCAAAGTATGTTACTATATTTTCTCGCCAAACATCCATTCAATAGTTCGTTTTCATGTCCATACTATTTGCTATGATATACTGCAATGTTGAAATTATTTTAATGCCTTACGGAATGGTGTACATTTAGCGCCAAATATAATATTCAAATTGATTTCAGATTTCCAAAAAGTAATTGATCAGTGCATTTTTGCAGCGTAATTGTTCAAATGTAATTTTTTCTTTATTATTGTTCACAGTTTTTTTTTTTTTTTTTTTATTATTATTATTATTTAAGGGAGCAGTTGACAGTCTACTTTTTTGAATTGATCAGTGAATTTTTACAACGTAACTGTACATCTGTATTTTTTTTTCTGAACTTAAGCTAGCAATTGATGATCTACTTTTTTGGATTGATCAGCGCAATTTTTACAACGTAATTGTACATATATACATTTTTCTTCATTGTTGTTCAGCGTGCTTTTTTTTTTTTTTTTTGAATTTAAAGGAACAATTGATGGTCTACTTTTGTAAATATGTATATTTCTCTTTATTACTGTTCACCGTGTTTTTTTTTTTTTTTCTTTGAAGGAGCAATTGATGGTCTACTTTTTTTGGAATGTCCAGTGCATTTTTAGAATGTAGTTGTAAATGTATAAATTTCTCATTGTTATTGTTCACCGTGCTTTTTTTTTTCTTTTTTGAATTTAGAAGACCGATTGATGGTTTACCTTTTGGATTGTCCAGTGCATTTTTGCAACGTAATTGTAAATGTGTACATTTCTCTTTATTTTTGTTCACCGTGATTTTTTTTATAACTTTAAAGTAGCTATTTGTGGTCCAGTCACATTCTATTGTAAATATGTCAATTTTATTTTATTATTATTCACTGCTCTCTCTCTCTCCTTTTAAATTAATTTAAAAGAGCTATTCATGGTCCAGTCACATTATACATTTTATGTGTCTCTACATTTTATTTTCAAAACGAAGATCTCTTTTCACGATTTGTGAAGAGCTTATTTTATAAAAATTATTGGTGGCCTATTGTAGATTGTTCAGTGCGTAATTTCAACTTTGGTTGATTTAGAATTTTTAAAATCTTTCATGTCTATTTTCAACAACGCTTTATAGATTTTTGCATCCAAAACACCATGTGGAGACGAAACATACATCTAGGCAGAACAACGTCTGCCGGGTTCTGCTAGTGAACCCCTAAAGATGAAGATGCGACATCAAAAATTAAGCGGATTTTCAAGACATGGAAGTTGCCGTGAGCCAAAACTCTTACCAGGAACTGTTTAACTTCAATTTTCTTTTTGTATATGGAATATAGAAGGTTGAAACTTTACAAAATGAATGTTAAATTTGTGGTAAGTTGTTGCCGTAAGGTCAGTGAAGGCCCTCAAAACAAGGCATTTTTGACGTTTTTTAGCGTTTTTGAGGTCCAAAAACAGCTTGTACATTTCAGTTGGCACGGCAAAAGTAGTGTCGTTTGAAAGACCAGTGTAAGCACTTTAAAATAATGTATAAATAACGGAGGAAAGTTCAACATGCTTTTAGTTGCGTAAGCCGAAATATGAAAAATGTCATATTTTACCGATATTCAAAAGGTCATAACTTTCTCTGCCAACAACATATTGGAAATTTTTTTTTGCCAATGTCATACTCTATTCTTCGTCTTAACAGAACAGTTGAGTCCTTTGAGGCGAAATGTGAAATTTTTTTTTACAAAAAATATACAGGAAAAAATAAATTTTTTGTAAAATTTTTTTTCACATTTCGCCTCAAAGAACTCAACTGTTCTGTTAAGACAAAGAATCGAGTATGACATTGACAAAAAAAATATTCCAATATGTTGTTGGCAGAGGAAGTTATGACCGTTTGAATATCGGTAAATGTACGTCACTGAGTTATGCAAATGATATGAAATGCGCAGCTCTCCGACGCACGTGAAGTAAGATATAAGAGAATGAAGTTGAAAAGTGGGCTATGTTCATGTTGGTTTTTCTGCCAGACTAATTATCGGAGAAATTTGGTTTTTGTCTCGAAGGATACGTGTGATAGGAGGAAATGCCACGCCGTCCTCAACGAAGACACTTCCAGCATATAGACGACTTTACAAGGGGTATGGTGATCGGACTGAGAAGGGGAGGTTGGTCCATACGTCAAATTGCAGCTGATACCCACATGGATGCAAGCACTGTGCATCGGCTGTGTCGGAGATGGTTGGAAAGAGGAAATGTAGCCACATTGAGGGGTGCAGGTGCAGCCAGAGTGACGTCAGACCGCTTAGATCGACGGATTCACCGACAAGCTGTGGCGGACCCGCAAGTCACTTGTACGTCGATTCTGCAGCACGTGCAAGGTACCCTGGATGTTCCTGTGTCGACCAGAACCATTTCCCGTCGACTGGTTGCACGTGGCCTGCAATCACGGCGCCCGCTAAGAAGACTGCCATTGACCTCACAGCACAGACTCCAACGTTTGGAATGGTGCCGGACCAGAGCGACGTGGATGGCAGAATGGCAAACCGTAGTATTCTCAGATGAATCCCGCTTCTGTTTGTCCAGCGATAGTCATCGCATACGTGTGTGGCGTCGACGTGGAGAAAGATCGAATCCGGCAGTAACTGTGGAACGCCCCACAGCGCGACAACGTGGCATAATGGTTTGGGGCGCTATTGCATACAATTCCGTATCACCTCTAGTTCGTATTCGGGGCACTATGACGGCTCAACGATATGTAGATAATGTACTGCGGCCGGTGGCAATCCCCTACCTTCAGGGTCTGCCAAATGCAAATTTTCAACAGGATAACGCCCGGCCTCACAGTGCTCGAATCAGCCAACATGCTCTACGAGGTGTACAGATGCTTTCCTGGCCACCATACTCTCCTGACTTGTCACCAATCGAACATGTGTGGGACGTGATTGAACGCCGTTTGCAGAACCTGACACTGCCTCGTTCAGAGGACGAACTGTGGCAAATGGTTGAAAGGGAATGGAGTGCCATCCCTCAGGACACCATCCGCAGGCTTATTGACTCCATGCCTAGACGTGTTTCTTCGTGCATCGCTGTCCGCGGTGGTCCTACTTCTTACTGAGCCGACGCCATCCTCGCTCTAAATTTTGCTTATTTATTTTTAAATAAATATCACTTATTGTTCCATGCTGTGTCTGTCGTCTTACCAAATTTCATCAATTTCTGACCACTCCTTCTTGGTGTTGCATTTTCAATGTCGAGCAGTGTATATGCTATTCATTGAAGTAATGTGTAATAACTAGATTTTTTTTTTTTTTTGAGAGAGAGAGAGAGGAAGAAACAACAGGGTGGGGGGGGGGGGGTTATACCGCGCATCAATTTTTCGTTATTAGCAGGTTCTAAAAGCTTTAAAATGAGGCGTAAATCATGGATTTTGACAAAGAAATAAGTTCTCACGTCGTAACAGAAAAATAGGCTTGAGAAATAATATATTCATAATATTAATTGGAACTCTTTTATTATAAGGCTAAGAATGTTCCAATAGTGACTGAAGATAAGATGGGAATGGTGAATAAGAACCGAGTCCGTTTGAGATTGGAAATGGAAATCTAAATAACCTAGTTACATTTGCAATGCTTTTGCGGCAGAAGTTAGCTTAGAACTTTGACGTCATGGATAGAGTTCATTTCCTATTTCAAATCGCAGAGGGAAAATGGACGATGCCGTTACTTGTTGTTCAAATTTATGCGATTTAAATAGCTTTCTTGCCTTTGTTTCAGCATTATTTCACGCTCATTTTTCAGCACGAAATAAAATAAGAATTAGTTTTACAAAATCTAGACGTGACCCCGATACAGGGGGCTAGGGAGTACCAGATCAATGGGCCCTGAATGAAAAAAACGAGATGAAAATTTATTTTTATTTATCTGTTTTTAAGCGTGACAAAAGTAGAAGGGGGCCCACGGCATGACCTATCCTTTAGTCCTGTAGGGCATGGTCATGATTACTTGCGTGTATTTAAATAATTAATTGCGAAATGATTGTGAGTAAAATAATTGCAGCTCAGAAAGCAAACCCTTTAATTTTGTTTCTGGGAGGCTACTACTAAAGCTCTAGATTAATGGTCACCAGTCACCAATAGGCGAGTATTTTATTGGAAATGGACACCAAAGAATTAAGTCCCAGTTACCTTTTTTTTTCTCTAACATTTTCAATTCAAGTAACGTAATAAATGATTCCTAACATTTTTACATGTTTCTTGTGCTTCAAAACGGCCTGTTTTTACCATTTCATTTTTTAAAATTGGGCTGAGAGTACGTTATTGCTTTTGCTACCTGTTATAATTACATATTTTCTGAAAAATATCGTGTTTGACCAGAAATTTTCCGACTAATAAATACACCAAACCTTCTTTAGTCCTCAAATTTTGCTTTTATTTAGTTATATTATCCACTTTTATATTGTATTTAAAAAAAAATTTAAATATTTCCTTTTGTTTTATTCTTATATCTATATAGTTAGAAAATATCAATTGAAATTCTGTTTGTTTTTTTTATAGAGTATCATGATTTTTTACTTCGCTTGTAATATTACGAATAGCTAATAGGTTATTTACTTTTTGAGCTGCGTAGATAATTCTTTTAAAATAGCGACCAAGGAATCCCCCCCCCCCCAACACGTGTTGACTGCGTGAACCACGTCAGTTCGTCATGTTCGTCAGTCAGTCATGTTCGAAAGATGCGGGACCTGAACGTTGAGCGCAGAAACAGCGGAGGAGTAATGATATTTTTTCTCCCTTCTGTAAAAGTTTGAGATTCTTGCCTAATGTGTTTTTTTCACTCACTGATACAATTATACCTCTGATAAAAGTAAATGGACTTAATTTCATTTTCACGGAGTCTGATAACTGAACATTATAACTAGACCTTGACCTAGGACCCTCGACTTCCAGAGGGTCCCCAAATAAAAAAAAATCGCCCCTAGTCTAATATTTAACGAAAAGAAAGAACGTTAGATTCCTTTATTTTTCTTTTCTCCTGCTTACTTAAGGTGTAGGATACTCCGCACTCTGCATATCAACCAGGAGCGCCCCGATGGGAGGTCACTGTGGCCTCCCAATAATTTCCATGTTTTGCACATTTTGCTGACAATTCGGTAATTTGAAGATAAAATTGCAACATTGAGATTATTTGTTTTTTTAGTTTTTAGAATTGTTTTTGAAAAGACGCCTATACTAGAATGCAACTTAACTTATCACTGACGTCACTACGGGCGGAGCCAATGAGCTCACAAGCAGTCAGCGATCTCCTCTTATTCGCCAAGTAGGCTGTGACGTTTTATCTAGCTCGTTTTTCATAGGCTAACGTCACACAAACGTCACGCTGACGTCACGATGTTTTTGTCAAGAAACGTTGCATTTTAGTATAAAGTTTTTTCTCACTAAATGTTATGCATGTACGACAGGTGTGCATGCTAGTATTTTATCATTCGGTAAAATTGGAACTACATTCGGCAAATTGATAATTTTTCCCCTCCCAAAAATTTTAGTTCGGGGCGCCCTTTATATCAACAAATATTTTAAGTGAGTGTTTGAACAGTGGAACAGCCTATACTAAAATGCAACGTTTCTTGACAAAAACATGACGTCAGCGTGACGTTAGCCAATGAAAAACGAGCTAGATAAAACGTCACAGCCTACTTGACGAATAAGAGGAGATCGCTGACTGCTTGTGAGCTCTTATTGGCTCCGCTCGTAGTGACGTCAGTGCCAAGTTAAGTTGCATTCTAGTATGGCTCCGCATAAATGATTGTGTCTTTAAGGCTAAGCCCAGAGTGAACCGAAAACGTTCTTGGTCTGGGGAGCCTCCAATATCTTAGGAGGTCGGGCCCTGCATTTTAAGCATGTATCTTTTACTCAAAATTATTTTAGAAATTACAGAATTGAAAGAGCTGAAGATACACAGTACCGTTCAGAACATTTCATCTTTGCAAATTGAAGTTTAATACAGTAGCCACTCGTTATATCGCGCCTCGTTATATCGCTCATTCGGATACATCGCTCTTTTCTTTTGTCCCCCCCCCCCCAAAAAAAAAACTTTTAGTTCGAAACCATTTTTGAGAAAATATGTAAGGTGCTCAGAAAAGGTCTGTTTCTCATTTATTTTGTCATCAATGAACAAAACGAAGGTTCTTCTATTCTTCTGAATTCGCTAAAAAGAAGCAGCTAATTCCTGTCACCCAAACTTGCATACTGCAGAGACAGTTTGGAAACTACTGAACACTTTCTTTTGTATTGATACAATGAGTGAAAAGCATCTGTTAGTAATGTGTAGTAGTAATCTGTAAAAGTTATATTTTTTTGTTACTTTTGACTGAAAAAAAAAACTAATGTTCGAATAAACGAATTTTTGTTTATGTGCACGTATGCTGGATACTTGCATGCTGGATAGAAAACTATTTTTAATGACTTCGGTTATATCGCGCTTTCGGATATATCCCGCTTTTTTCTTGTCCCCCGAAAAGCGCGATATAACGAGGGGTTACTGAATTTTTTATTTCTTTCTTTTTTACTTTTTGCAAAAAATCAGAAGTCGAATAAAATATCAAATAATAATAATAATAATAATTTGGTAATTAGGAAAGCAATGATAGAAGCTTTGGTAAAGAATGATGCATTAATTAATACACAATTTAAAAACTGAAATGTTGGGAAAATATTTCGGATTTAAAGCGATTAAAAAGCAAAATTAAATATTAATCTCGTAACTTATTTAACGAGAAGTGAAGCAATAGCAAATGAGCTGTTTGAGATGATGTTCATTTCAAAATTAAAAAAAAATCTATCTATTAAAAAATTGGGTAAACAAACCTTTTAGATGCATAAAAAGTATTTATGTATGAATGAAGTAAAAAATAAAATAAGATTAGAAGACATCATGTAAGTTTTAAGCATTTAAAGAGCCAATTAAAGTTGATTAGATCATTAATAATAATGTGTTTCAAAATGGCAAACTTTATGAGAAAACATGTCAAAAAAAAAAAAAAAAAATCATAATATAGTGCGATTCGAGAAATCGCTAAAAATAACGTCAACTTGTCAGGTATTGTCTTCAAAGTAATTTCTGTAGTAAAATGTTTTTTGCAGTAGTAGTTTCTTTTTGCTTTTTTTTAAAAAGTATTTTTGTATTTTATCCAGTAACAGCTGTCATGCAGTAATTTGAGAAGTGAGAGCTGTTCAATGAAAAATAATTAACATTTAAAGTTAAAAACAGTAATAGGATCACGTACTAATGAAAATGTGCAAAATATAACAAAAGCAACAAATAGCTAAAAATAATTTGTAAGACAGCAAGTTATCCATCGTTAAGGTCCTGAAAATACTATTGACATTCATTGGGCAAAAACAAATTTGCAAAACCATCAACAACTCGATAAGCTATAGTGTGGTTCGCGAAACTTTATGCTTGATCTTGGACGAGTTCATGTATGTTTGCGATAAAAGGGAAAGATTCTTAGATTGGCCCAGCTCTAATGATAATTATCACAGCTCAATCTAGCCAACCCATCCCAATTTGAACACATTAAATGGTTTAAGCCTCAGATAATCGGAAATCAACTTTCCAGAGTGAGATTGTAAACTTTGCTCAATATCATCAAGGGCAAAAGGTAGTCATCTACCAGGAAAGACCATCACAAATCCCTTTTCTAGATCAGTTTACTTTTATGACACCAGCTTCAACTTGCTGGTTAGTTCTAGTGACATCCATTGTCAGAGGAATTTTTAAATCTCTTAACGGTATTTGTACATAACAACAAACAACAAGCGCAGCTTGAAAATTGCCAATTAACAAACCCTCTGTCCAATCAAATTTCGAGATCGATCCGTAGATTTATTCATCTAACAACCGTAGCAACTTGATTCTTTCAGTCTGATGCAAAATGCATAAAAATATGCTATGCGCTTTTCCACTTCCCGGTTCCTGGACGATTGTGTCGTCTCCGTTCGAACGATATCGTTTGTCGTCCCATTCGTGTCGGATGGCATCCGTCTCGCCTCTAAAATCGGGACGACATTCATTCATCTGCTTACTTTCTTCGAAGGAGCAACACATAAAAAGGCATTTAAACTTAACATCGCTGCATTAATAAAATATAAATTTGCAGACGATAAATAAAGAATGTAGCAATAAAATAATTTTATTCATTTTACCTAATATATTGTTTTACTACCGTTGCTCAGACGATCTTTATTGCTACAGAAAAGCTCAGATTTTCATTCTGATAGTATGCGTTTTGTTCTTAGTAAACAAGGTGGGAATGTACTGAAGTTGTGAGCATCATGCACCCAATATTTTCTCTTTATCTGCTTCATTTTTTTGCGAAGGTAAAGTAAATCTAACCGTCGTAATCTGTTAAATTGAGGAGCCATAATAATATACATGCGAACACACCGGTGCTTTGAAATGAAATGCGGGGGAAAATGACCGTTTTGGAGAAGCGACAGCGGTTGAGTGGAAAAACAGTACTGTAGATGACACGACACGGTACTTATCGTTGCAGTATTTTCGTCCGACTTTCGTCATTGTCGTGTCGTCAAGTGGAAAAGCTCTCTAAAATAAAGCTACGAGTTTACGACCATTCGTCAAACGACAACCGCAATCCGTAAACCGTCAACTCACAAAGATTTAACAATCAAGTTGAACAGCTTTGAAAGATGCAAAATAGTACAATTTATTCTGAATCTGATTGGCCGAAGCCTTTTCCGGTTGTGGGTATTCAGTTGTTCTTTGTTGGATTGACAGTTTTCAGGTGATGGATGTCATAATTCGAATGAGCGTAAACCAGACTTATTCAATCAAATTTTATGTGGGTGCAAGAGAAGCAAATTTATTGCGAAACTTGATTGGTTGAAGACTTTTCTGGGCTGTCATATGCACTGTCAAAAATTTTAGTGTATCTCAACACCAAAAATGGTGGCAACTACTTTACACCAAGTGTAGTGTAGTGAAACACCACAGATAATTCTGGGTGTTATCAAACACCAAGAAGAATTCTTGGTGTCTGATAACACCAAAAATTCGTCTTGGTGTTTGGTAACACCAAGAATTAACTGTGGTGTTTCACTACACGACACTTGGTGTAAAGTAGTTGCCACCATATTTGGTGTTGAGATACACTAAAAATTTTTTCGAGTGAACATATTATACAAGGTTTACCTTCCCAACTGATTATTAACAAATTATTTTGTATATGAGGATTCAGCTTTTTATTTTTCTGTATGAGGAATTGACATTCATGCAAAAAATTGTTCAACAATGTAACTTTTAAAATAACTAAAATTATTAGTATTAGAACAATAAAATTAACACTTTTCAAAAAACATAAAAATGGAACAGTTTAAGATTTCAATCAAATTTATTCAACAATCAGTCTTAAAAGTCTGCTATACACAATTTACACATAAAAAGAGTGGATACAAAAATTTCAAAAATCATGATAATAACAATAAATCCTTACGTAAAGGTATTAAACATGCATATTAAATTCTGATTTAAGTATTTCAAGAATCAATTTTTACGTAACAATATTTTTAATAGTCTTGCATATTTTTTTATGTAATTTTTAATGGATCTCATATATAAAAGGAAATAAGATGAAAACATCTCTCAATGCTATATTTTTGAGCATTTATGTTAGCATTAGAAATGAATTAATGCCTTAGTGCTTGAAAAGTAAAGTTAATTCAACGTTTTAGTGCACTAATTTTGCAGAAAAGTTGCAGACATAGAACAAGGAACCCCTTCTTTAATGCAAAGAGGTGCGAGCTTTAGGATGACAAGTCATCTGAAAGTGCATTAAATTAGCAACTTTTCTACAAAATTTACTACTTTTACAGGAACTTTTTCATTTTGTGTTTTCATTTTAAACACAAAACTTTCTAGAAAAAGTAAAGTTTTCTTCCACTGTTTTGGGTATTGGCAGTGAAAGATGAAGTAGCCCCGAAAACAGATGGCTACTGCATCATTGATGGATTCGGTTTCTAGAATCACTTGGTGCTCCACCAAAACAAAGAATTTTGGTCGATTCGATTCCAGTCCAACTATGGCCACGTGAGGAGAGGCAGAACCTTGTTCAGCATAGTCAACTTCTGCTGACTACAAAAAAATATTTGAATTTTTTTCAAACAGTGGCAACAGATTTTCAAACAGTGGCAATTCATGCATATTTAGAAGTTGCAAAACAACTATTTTCAGATAATAATTTGAGGAAATTAATTTAAATATCAACAATGAAAATATAAACAATAAAGAAAGTAATTCACTATTTCCTTTCAATTAGGGATGTACTGAGTACTTGGTAATTACTGTCTATTCGGCCATTTTGCCTTGTATTCAGTACTCGGCCAATACCGAGTAGTTGTAGAAAATTGAATACCGTTAAATAGATCTGAATTAATAAAAAAAAGTGCAAACATACGTAACGCTATCAGAGCCAATATTTAGAAAGGTGCCAATTTGAAGTTGGAGTTTTCTGGAAAAAAATTTTTTTTGCAGAAAAAAACTAATATTGGATTTTAAGTCTAAATTGGGTCTAAATGCAAGAAAATAAAAGGGGGGAGGTCAAGGAAGTTATTTACCCCCTACTTAGATTACTCACTTTTAAGCCGTTACAGATCTAATGAATGTTGCAGATCTGATGTTAATATGAGTTACATATTTGAGTTTATGCTTTCAGTCTTCGTTAACATCTCTAAATATGATATCATTTCCTTGCATTTTTAACATAGAATTAAGATAATTATATTAAAATACATATATTAGGCTAAAAAATCAAATTTCATTATAAAAAAGCATTTCTTTGTTATTACTACGTTTTGAGACTAAAATTGTCAAAATGGAAAGGTAAAAAAATGTTCCCCGTTTAATCAAATACCCCGCTTAATCGAATAAAATTTCTTGGAACCGACAGTATTCGATTAAGCGGGGCTGACAGTATTGATTAAACATACTTTTTTCAGGTCAGTCACTATAGTTGGCAGAGGATGAACGAATCTTTTGTTCTCATAAGATATCAGAATTGATCTTCCTTCAGACATGCTAAGAGCTACATTTAAAGTAACAAGAATTAAAAATCTAAATATAAAAATTATGGATAAATTAATTTTTTTATCTTTACAATATGAAATTGATATTGAAATGCTACATTACCAAAAAATATTGAAATCAAAACGTAGGATAATATGAATTGCTTAACAATCCCCTCAAAAAAAAAAGCACTCATATGTTAGTGTTTTAATTTTTTGTTACAAATCTTCTGAATTAAAACTAATTTAGATATTAAATTGATAATATGATGTACACATCTTCGTTGAGAGAGAATATAAATATGTGTTAAAATTTTATTATGGCAAATAATTTTAGTTTAAAACGAGATATTAATATATTAGTTTGCTAATTTTGAAAAATGTAATATGGAAATACAAACATTTACGAAATGAAACAATACAGTGCCTTAATTTTTAGTCCACAATGTTATCAAACAAGGGAAACATTTATAACAACGTTAAAACTGATGCAGTCTAAATCAACTGTTATTTTAACGACAAAATTTAAATAAAAGCAGTTCGCAAAATAAAACTTGTAAACAAATCAGTAACATAAAACCGATCAGTAACTTCTGCAAACGCATAGAATAAATTAATAGATAGAATAAATTAAGCAAATTCGATCTAGGCTTTTAAAACATGACCAATAGAATATCAGCGAAATTATTCAACATATTATTTATGAATTGATATACCGTAAACCGGGAGCTACTTTGCACCAATGTTGAAAATGGCTGCTAAAGTTGAAACGATCATTCATAAAAGAATACATTCTTTAGTTTATCCTTCGGGTTTCCAACAATGTTGCAAAGTAGCATTGGTTTATGGTAACTAAGATTTCATTATAAATAAAAGATAATAAGGTGTTCAACATACCTTTTACACACTTCGACTCCGTTCACTCGAAGACGTTCCAATGTGCTTGTTTATTGTTGTTTATTGTTTACATCACATATATATTTTCGAGCTCGTGTACTTGGTCACGCAGGACCCGTTTATGAACTCTCGTCCAATATGACAGATAGTACAAGACAGAACAGGACAGAGTTTACGCTCACGGAGAAGGAAGTTACAACCAGAGCGAGGGCGGGAATCGAACCCGCCGTCCTGGGCTCCCTAGAGTGACGCGCATACCAACAACGCCGCCAGGACCTCATGTGCTTGTTCGAGCGTAAACAAACGTGCCGCCAAACGCCTTGTTTTGTTGCCACCGGCCGATTCACAAACATACACCAAGGTAGGTGTTTACGGAGTCGAAAATATTTGTCAAATGGTGTTAGCGCATGCGATGCTGT
This sequence comes from Uloborus plumipes, assembly GCA_038373865.1. NCBI lineage: Eukaryota > Metazoa > Arthropoda > Arachnida > Araneae > Uloboridae > Uloborus > Uloborus plumipes. The sequence continues at coordinate 14,697 of JAXGGA010003362.1, read as the reverse complement.
GTAAAAATTCGCCAATATCGGTGTTCGGTTTCAATTACACCACCTTTAGTGTATATAGTAAGCTAGATTAAGGTGTTGAAGCCTTGATTTCCACAATTTTTAGAGTTCCTGAACACCAAACTTGGAGAATTATTCCACCTCTGTTTTTACAGTGTGAGCGTGAAGTTAACTTTAAGCTATTTTTCTGTTGACAATGTGGGTGTTTCCCATTTTTCATAAATTTTTTTTTCTGAAAGAGTACAGATGAAAACATTAGGTGAATTACTTTTTTTTCCTCAATTTTAACTCATTTTCTTTCTTAAAAAATAATCTTAAACGACTCTCAGTCCCCCTTTCATTTTCGCTTCTGACGTCACAAGGGGACAAAAAGTTCCAAGTATAGCGGCTCTCTAACTACAAGTAACGCCACTTTAAAAATGAGCCGGAATTTTGCGTCTGATTTTTCATTGTTGTGGAGTTAAGGTTACCAGAGATCAAAAATGGCTGATGCTTCGGCCCGGATTTACAACAAAGTTTCTTCATTTGTGACGTCATTCGAGAGCTCACTTTAGAAGTAGGATATTCAAAAACAAATAAAAAATAAACTGTTGGGAAAGAAAAAGTTTTTTCTGGCCCCATGTTTTTTTTTTCGGTTATTTTATCAATATCAGGGACTAAAAGTAGTCTTTTGACTGAAGAAAACACCCCCATTTCCACGCTATCGCCTTTTTTTTTCTAATAAATGTAAACTATAGTTAAGAGGTGAAACTTATAACCGTTGTCAAAATCTATGATTTGTAATTACAGCTGTCTTTTACACAAATTTCAAAGGTGATTGTATTGTATAATAGTATATAAAAAAAATGCTTTTTTGAACTTTTAAATAACCCGTTGACAATTAGTTACATGCAATCTCCTTCCTACTTAACTCGAAAAAGTTTTAAAATGTATATTTATTATAAGTCAGTTGAAAGTAAAAAAAGCTATCGCAGTGTAAATATTCAGACAAATTTGATTTGATTCGGCATTATTTTTTCAAATTTGATATAGAAACGAAATTCCCTTTTATCGGCGGACTAATAAGTGACGTTGTATGAACAGATTTAAAAAAAAAAAAGTATCTGGTTTCAGAATTAAATTTGTAATCTCTGAACGAAGACACAGATTCCTTTTCACTAAAACTATTTAAACAGAACTTTCAATATGTTGATACGTCAGACGAAATATTTTATAATGAAATATAGAAAACTAGTACGAATCTTTTATTTATTGAGATAATAATTTAAAAAAACTTCAGCTACAATTTGAAACTGTCAATTCATACAAGTTGAGAGAAACAAGTAGTTATTTAAGAATTTTGTACTTAAATTTTCATGCTGGAGCCTTTTCAAAGAAAATAAGACAAAAATTGCATTAATATTTTCCGAAGGAGTTTGAAATTATTTGTTTTTACGTAGCATCAATTTCAGTTTTCAAATTCCGGGTTGGTGAGAGAGATATATATTTTAATTCGCAAAATGTTGTTTAAATGAAAAGCAAATATCAAATATTAAAATTTCATTAATTAAAAACGTAAACGAATTGTTAAAACAAATATGCTTTCAGTTTAGTATTTGCTGAAGAAATATTGTAAAGTGATTTTAAATTCTAATCATTCTCTACTCTACTACTAACATGATAGATAAATGTAATTAAAAAACTATCTTTACTTTCTTCTGTATCTAATGAATAGAAAAATTTGAAACTGTGAAAGCTTTGGAATTTCAATAGATTTACAGTTGATTAACACAAAAACATTGCGCACTTGCGTTTACTCGTTAAAATCGAGTTATGCTCCCATTGATTTAACATAGTAGCTCAAATATTTCAAGTGTCCTCGCTAAATCTGGGTTCTCATTAAATCAAGGCTCGTTTAAGAGAGTTTAACCGTACTTGAACTATCTCGAACAATTTAAAAAGTAACGCAAATAAAGATCTACTATTTCTATAAGAAAAAACTCTGAAATATTCTCATGAGTAAATTTACTGCAATTTTTCATTTTTTTAATTATGTTTTTGTTGGAACATTGACATAGGCAGGGATTCAAGTGAAACAGCACTGCGATCGCTTCGAATGCAATCGCTACTGGAAGTGAATTACATTATCATCAACTTAACTTGGCATGACGTCACTACGTGTGGAGCCAATAAGAGCTCACAAGCACTCAGCGATCTCCTCTTATTCGCCAAGTAGGCTGTGACGTTTTATCTAGCTCGTTTTTCATAGGCAAACGTCACGCTGACGTCACGATGTTTTTATCAAGAAACGTTCTAATGTAATTCATTTCCAGTAGCGATTTTAATTTGCGATGGCCTGTTTCACTTGAATCCCTGCCATAATTTAGTAATAAGAAATGTACTAATTAATAATTTTTCCTATTTTTCCATTATAAGATCTCACGCGACCTACTTTTTGTATTATACACCACCACAATAGAAATACAAAAAGCTTTCGTTAAAAATAAACGCACAAAGCCAAACTTTTCAAAAATGACTATTCCAACCAATTCAAACTACAGGCATTTCTAAGACCGGCTGAATTTCTTCATAAACTACAAAACATCCCCGTGAGCATACCGAAATGCACTTAACACCCCATTCGTTTATCTCCGAATAAAAACTCCCTTTTATTCATCTTTACAGAAGCATTTTGAAGTTTTTTTTTTTCTCCTGAAAGTTTTCAAATTCCAGTGCGAATGGGTAAGGAAAAGAAATAATTCAATCTTGAAAGTGAATTGAAATGTCCGGTTATACATTCGCAACCATTATTCTGGCATCAGAACCATATGTTCCTTCGGCATCGTTCCGTTCGATTGTAAAAATTATTGTTATTTCTAGTAACGGAGAGAACGCCTATAGGCTGTAAAAGAAAAAAAAAAGATTTTGCAAGCTGCCGTTTTGGAAAATGGTGAATATTGTTGTTTTAGTGAAGCTATTGTCCTTATATTTTAATTGTAAAAAAAGAATATTTTGGAAAAGTTAGGAATGGATCAGGAAGTGAGAGCTAATGATTAAATGCGAAACGTCAGAGAGGTTTAGAATGGAATAAAAAGTAAATTAAATAGGAAAAATTTAAACGTAGGACAATCCGTATACACCTGATTATATATAAAAGTTAATGTTTGTGTGTGAGTGCGCGCGTACGTCCGGTCAGTGGTTGGAAAAACTACAAATTTTTCGTAGCGAACTACAACTACTTTCTTATAAATGTAGTTATGTAGTTAACTACAGCTACAACTACTTTTTTTTATATGTAGCGAGCTATACTACTTTTGAAATGTAGTTGCTACTTCGCTACTTTTTAAAAAATAAATAAATAAAAAGAATACACCCTTTGAGGATCAACCGAAAACATTCGAAAAGTGGTTTAAATTCAAAAATTACCTCATTCGAATATGGAATAGAAATAGTCTTTGAATTTATTTGTTACTTTTTCTTTTTGTTCCTTTTTTTGCTAAAATTTGTCCTGTTTAGATTTTTTTTTACAATTTTTACGAATATTCGCCACAAGAACCACCTTGTTTTTGTCCTTCGTTCTCTTTTTGTTTAAATTTTTTTCATTTATTATTATTATTTTTAATTAAAAAGTAGTTTTCAGAAATCGCTACAAACTATTTTTTTTGCATCGCGCTACTCACTACTCTACTTTTTTCAAACAGTAGTGCGCTACACTACAAACTACTAAAAAATGTAGCTACTACAGTAGTTTCGCTACTTGTAGCGCGCTACTTCCGACCACTGCGTCCGTTATACAAATCCACAATTTGCGTCTGATTTTCAACAGATTTGGCCCACAAGTTCTTTGATGCTCCAGAGTTCAAACAGGGGGAAAGGTACTCTGTGGGCGCAACTAATCCCTTCTCCCGAGGGGATTTAATTATAAAAATCTAGTTTTCGCCGTATTTGCTTTTCTGTACTAAAAAGCAGAAAATAATTATTTAAATAAAAATGGCTTTAAATTTACCATGTTTTTATAACAGATAAAGAAATAAAAAATAATTTCTCTGAACCACACGTCGATTTAATGATTCATAGAGAGATTCAGAACTTCTTAAGGCTACAGTGGACAAAAAAAAATATTTTTTTTTTCAATTATTGATATATGTGTCTAAAACATTGTGTGCCTGTATTATTGTATATTTACTACATCTAAAAGCACAAAAAGCGCAAATTGGTGCAAAAACAATGAATACTTTTTTTCAAATTTAAAATTAATTTTTATGAGATAGTTTATAAAAGATGGCTGAAAATTATAATTTATATGAATTTTTCAGTTGAAAATTTTCATATTCAGTCATCTTTTATAAACTATCTCATAAAGCATTGCATGTAATGCATTGTTTTATGCAATCATGCCTAATGATTGGAAATTAAGTGGAAATTTAAAGTTTGAAAAAAAATTGTGACCCATGGAGCATTTTGAAATTTTGTTAAAAAAATTTTTAATTTGAAATTTGAAAAAATGTATTCATTGTTTTGCACCAATTTGTGCTTTTTATGCTTTTAGATGTAGTAAATATACAATAATACAAGCACATAAAGTCTTAGATACATAGATCAATAATTGAAAAAAAAATCATTTTTTTTTTGTCCACTGTAGCCTTAAGGCGACAAGGGACTATCATTTTTTTCTTTAGCAATTTTCAATGCATTTTTTTGAAATTTGCAGCATAGCTATATGTTGCTAATACTAACACATATAAAAATTTTCATTGAAATATTTTAAAATTATTTTTTTTTTCAATTCAAAATTTGAATTTTAACACTTTTTCTATATTATTCCTCGCGCCTGTAATTTAATCAAAATGATAAAATACAAGCAAAATATGGAACATAAAACACCAGAAAATAAAATGATGGGAGTATTTTTTCTAAGTATTGTGGCAAAAATTAAAGAAAAAAAAACTAAAATCTACATTTTTTTTTTTTTTTGTAAAAGATATCCATATTTCAATAAAACAGTAAAAATATTCAACACAGCTAATAAAATAGAAAATTCCTTCCCATCAAAATGTTAACAAACTTTTTAAGTACATGGCAAAAAAAAAATAAGAAATTTAAATAATAATTTTTTACACTAGACCAGTATGAAATTTGTAAACACGCGTAAAATTATGTTTTGAGAAAATCAACATTTACTGTTGTATATTTCATTATTAAATTAATTTTTAATACAAATTCACCACAAGTAGGGTAAAGCTATTTATTTACAATAGCAATAACTTGTATTTCAATCATATAGTTTTTAGAAATATCATCAAAGAAAAACCGATTTTTTGATCATTTTTTGCTCATCTGAAAGTTCTTTCTCACCTTAAGTTATCCGGAAAATTTGTGATAGAGAATTTTTAATAGCTTTCAAAATACTTGTATGGTTGAAAGGAAAAACACAGGGCTCAAATTTCGCATAACAAGAAAAAGTGTAAAAAATAGCAATCAGTGAGAAAACTTATAACATCAGTTAATATTATTTGCAGAACAATAAAACTATCAGATAAATTTAAATGCAACTATTAACTTTTCCTCGTGCCCCATGTGTTTTCTCCCTTAATTGTACAAGTATTTTGACAGCTATTAAAAATTACCAACAACCGGACAGTTGAAGGGCTTGGAGGATGAAGGGACTAAGTTACATTTTAAAAAATGAACACTCTCTACAATGGTAAGCAATGGATACAGGTAAGCAAATAAAACTTGGTACATCAAGCAGTAGATATCAATAAACCAATTTCATACGCACACTAATGACAAAACCAAAAAACAAAAAAGCTGCAACAACTATAACAATAAAACTTTGAACTTTAATTTCATGCAATTTCTGTTTTGTCACTTAACCCCTTCATCTCCCAAGCCCTTCAATTTGTAAGAAGTCCTGAATCTCTACGTGGTTTTAAATCTACGTGTGGATTAGAGAAATTATTTTTCAATTTTTAACCGGTTTTAAAAACATGGTAATTTAAAACCTTTTTCATTTGAATAATTGTTTTAAGATTTTTATCCCCAAAACTAAATTCTTCTTTGAAAGAAGTTTCACCCCACGTATGAACATTTACCATTCGCGAAAGCAAACAATAAAACATCCACCAACCCATTCTCCCGGAGTTTTACAGAAATTGCTGCACTTGTCTCAACTACAACAGCGCGCAAAAGAGACAATAAACGGGACAATTATCAGCCATGCCATTTGAGACGATTAATCAAATTCATCCGAAATATCAAGTCTGCAAACACTTAACATTGTAATAAGCAACATCCTTGCATTCCAAGGGATTCGTCCATTGTCGAAACTCCTTTCATTATTGCCCATTCAATTCACGCTAAGAACAACCATACACCTTCATTTGAAATCACAAAGGAATCCATGTTTGCCCAACACTCATGCTTCCCACATATTGAAAGCATTGAGTCTTCTATATGTTATTCCCTGTTTCTGTCCACACTAATGAAATTAATAACGCCTCCAACGTTACAGACGTTCTGAAGGTGATTTTCTTCAATTTGAAATTTGAATTAAGAGAATGTTAAGTAAGTTCATTGCTGCACGAATCCGCTGTGGATAACTTAAATGTGTATCATCTGCATTTTGAAAGTTGGTTTAGGTATTGCTCTCTTATTGTAAAGAATAGGCAGCCAGACTTATTTATAATATCACTCTTTTATCTGTTCCTTCCATTAGTTGGCAAAGATAGGATTTGTTCTTGTGTGTTCAAAGTACAAAGCTGAAGTGATTGCTAATTCAGTTATTTAAGTCACTCGGTTTGAAGTATGAAATTAGTAGGTGTAAATGAGTAAGATTAACAGTATTCTAATTTTTAAAACAACAATGTGTTTATAAAGTACATTAGTCTTAATAAAGTGGACTATACTTTAATTTACGTTTTTTTTCTTTATATAGATAAGCATATTATGTACAAATAAATAAATAAACAAACAAATATGTATAAATCAGGCATGAATTCGTAATTTTTAGCACCGTAACGCCAATGAGAAGTAATCGAATCCACGTTGAAGTATTGAATCTTCTATATGTTATTCGCCGGTTTCTGCCCACACTATTGAAATTAATAACACCTCCAAAATGACAGACGTTTTGAAGGTAATTTTCTCCAATTTGAAATTTGAATTAAAAGACTCTAAAGTTATATAGTTGATTGCTGCACGCATTGAGTGTGAATAGCTGAAATGTGTGGCATCTGTGTTTTAAAAGTGCATTTAGGTTACGGTCGCTTATTGTATCGAATCGGTGACTAGACGTATTCGTACTAATAACACTCACTTATCGGTTTCTTTCATTAGTTAGCGAAGATAGGACTTGTTTTGTGTGTTAAAAGTACGACGCTGTTGTGATTTGTTGATTCATTTACTTATATTACTTGGTTTGAAGTATGTAATTAGTAGATGTAAGTGAGTAATATTAAGAGCACTCACTATTTTTTAAAACACCAATATGTTTACAAAGAACATCAGTTACATAAAACTGGGCTATACTTTAATTTACGATACTTTTTGTTCATATTGAAATGTGTATTATGTACACATAAATAAACAAATACATATGTATCAACGATGAGTTCGTAAATTTTCCAGTACCGTAACACCAATCAGAAATAATCGAATTTTGAAACGGAACTAGTTTTATGTGAAAAGGATTTTTTTTTCTTTCAGTCAAGCAGTTCCAGTACAAATTCATCCCTATTATATATAGATCCAGATATTATATATATATATATAGATCCAGATATTTTTCAAAGAGTAAAAATGCCCTTTGATATGTTTAGAGAAGTGAAATTCAACTTGGTGGACTGAATTATGCAATAACAATGAAAACACAAAAGTGAAAAAAGAAAAAAAAAAAAAACATTTTTATCAGGATGAAATTTTTGATAACATAGAAAGGTTTAATGCTTAGAATGTTTGACATTTCCTCTTCCAAAAAAAAAAAAAAAAAACCAAGGTATTCAATTACAGAGGTCGCCGGTTAATTGAATCAGTGGTTAATTCAATTGACTGCTCTAATGAATCAAATCGTCATAAGCAGAGCTAGATCCAGCTTTATTGAATTGGCCACTTTATGGAATAAAAACTGTTTAGAACAAACGTGATTCATGTAAGCGGCGGCCACTGCATAAAATTTTAAAAATTTCAAGGGCTTCTTGCCCACCTTTTCTACGAAGCCAAATTAATATTACTTAAAATACAAAGCGTAAAAATACCATAGAAAAAGCTTTGGAGACGTGTTTCGGATTTTGAATGCCTGAAATACTCTTGTAGTGGCGTAAAAAATATCTCTGCTTACGAATAACTGCCGAAACCTAACAAGTAAAAATATCCCAGAATAGCATATAAGTCTTAATCACCAGTGTAAAAAAAAACAGACGCATGTAAAAATTCTCACAGATATATTCAAAAGAGTTTCTCAAACTATGCGATAGATAATATACTTTATCATGCTTAGAAAGGTAACATTTGATAGAACTGAAGTATATACCTTACGTGTTTGAAAACCTTATACTTATGCCAGAGGCTTAAAACTTGGCGTTAAATTGAAAATAATATCAAATATAGTTTTAAAAACTAAAAAATACGCTTTTAGAAATTCTGGTCGTTCCGAAAAATTTTTAAAAGATAAAAGTAAGGTTCTTTACAAATATAAAAGTAATATACTTAATACTATTATTAATACTAAAGGTTAAACGATATTTGCATGATACTCTGATTTCCCTTTGATTTTCAAAACTATTGAATATCCGCTAAATTTACATGCACTTATAATACATCAACATGTAGTAGAGTTTAGCCTTTAGCATTAATAATAGTATTAAATACATTACTTTTATATTTGTAAATAACGCGCATTTCATCCTTTATTCAGAGTTACATACATACATACAAACAAACAAACAAACCCACATGTGAAACTAATAAAAGCATATTAATAAAGTATATGATGCATTAAATATCATAATACTCGAAAAATATTTCGAGGAATAGCTAAAACCAAAAAATCAATCTTAGCGGAGAGAAAAAAAAAAAGCTAGTTTAATCTAGTTGACCTCCGTGAAAACGAGAACTAATATTTCTTGTCACTAAAGTATTTTAAACATTGGTAGGTAAATGTTGTCTGAAATATTGCAGTTTCGAGAAGAAGCCTTGATGTGTGCGACGGTAGCATTATTATATGGCTCGAAATAAAATAAATCAATTTCTTCGACAGACTTGCTAAAAACTATATTAATTAATGTTTAAAAACTTAGAGATTGCCTTAGCTTGTTTCCTGAGTAATGATTAGAGGTATAATTTGACTTTTTTACCATTACCCGATTATACTTGGATGCGAGTATTAGGCAGGAATTCAAGTGAAACAGGCGATCGCAAATTACAATCGCTACTGGAAATGAATTACATTAGAACGTTTCTTGATAAAAACATCGTGACGTCAGCGTGACGTTTGCGTGACGTTTGCCAATGAAAAACGAGCTAGATAAAACGTCACAGCCTACTTGGCGAATAAGAGGAGATCGCTGACTGCTTGTGAGTTCTTATTGGCTCCACCCATAGTGACGTCAGTGCCAAGTTAAGTTGATGATAATGTAATTCACTTCCAGTAGCGATTGCAATTCGAAGCGATTGCAATGATGTTTCACTTGAATCCCTGCCTAAGAGTCTATCTTAAATCTTCGTTTAAAAATTCAATATTATTCAACCTCTTTTTCAGACCAAATTTAAAATTATAACAAGCAGTTTTCATAAAAAGAACATGAATGTTTAAACTTTAATTTTGAGTAAAGTACTTCTGAAGAATTGAATGCATTTTACGTAATTGGTTTAATTAAAGTTTAAAAGGTAATTAATTTAGTGTTTTAATAAGTATGAGATTTTTCAAATGAAACTATAGTAATGTGAAAGTAAATATCACATGATAAAGGAGAAAAATATAGAAAACTTGAATTTGCCTGGTTCTCACAACCAAAAATTTCCGCCAGGTTTCGAAATTTTATTCTTTATTTCATTTTTTTCCTCGTTTCAAATTTTTATGCTTTATAGTTTATTAGTTTATACTTCAAAAAGTTATGGTTTTTCAGAAATCTCAGCCTGTCTTTTCAAACTTTTTCTTCCCACTAAATGTTACTCGAAAAGAAAATGTTTTAATTGTAATATTTAAAAAAAAAATGTATCAAAATATATTGGGCAGTCAAAAAGAGAGAGAGAGAGAGAGAAACCTATGCAGTTAGAAATATGTGGGCGTGATTGTAATTTTAAACAAAAGTTACCGTTAAAAATTGGAAGATTAAAGAAGAAAACTCTATTACAGGAAATGTAATTAAAAGGAAAAACATATTCTGCAAAATTCATTTGAATGTTCTCTGAAAGAGAAAACTTTGAGTTAAATATGATTTGAAAAAAAATAAGTCCAAATAAAAATAATAATTCCATTTTCCAAACCTGTAGGTACAGAAATAAAAACCAAAGAACATCAAAAAAAAAAATTGCCCTCCCCCTCCTCCCCCCAAACCCTTATTACCTGCCAAAAAGAAGAGGTTTATAGGGTTATAGAGTCGATATTCTTTCCAATGAACTCCAAGCGACCTCTAAAACCAATTCGCTTTTACGGCAGCTCGTCTAATCCGAGGGAAACATGAAAACGGGGATCGGAAATATAGTTCGCCTTATTTAGCAGTAATTTTTTTAAGCGTGTTCGAATTGACGAGTTTCGACTGTATTGATTTCCAAAGTCACGTTGTTATTTCCTTCAGTGATTTATTTTTCCCGAATTTCAGTGTTCTAGTCACAATACATCCCACAGTTCGACATGAGGAGTTTTCCGTAAGTGATATTTATGAATGGCCCCAAAACAAAAATGCTGCAACAGCAGTGAACTGATACAACAGCATTGGTCAAAGCTAATTTGTGGTTCATTGACTTACTTGGAAGTTTTTGGATTAATTATCTATCATTCAACATTTTTGCAAAACTAACTTTTTGTAAAAATAGTGTATAACTTGTATAATTAATTACCTTTTTTCGTTTCGAAATTCCATCGGGTGCTTGTAAATCATATTAACAAGAATGGTAGTGTTCGGTACATCGAAATGCTTTAACCAGTCACAAGAGCTGAACGTGTGACGTTAGCATTGAAAAACAAAGCCATTTATGTATGCTCAAAAAAACATCCAAAGCTTAGGTAAAGCAAACACACCACGGCCTTGTTGATTACTCAAGTAATAATGAACACCAAATATAACATTTTTCAAATGTTTTTTTTTCATAAACAGATTATCAAATAATCGCGGCACCGTTCAAACTGCAAAAACTCATTTTCTGTTTGCAAACTCAGTTACTTGCGATCTGTAGGGACTGACATAACGCTTTTCGTTATTTGCTCATTAATTCAGGCATTTTAAATCATTAAGAGTCATTGGGATTCGATTCGTGTTGCAAAGAGAAGCCACAACGGACCTTGTAAATTTAAAAATCAAATTACATCGGTTTTTGGATGAAAGCAAAAATGAATTGAAAATAAGCTACCCCTATTGTTTTTTTTCTCCTGTTCAAACAACGTGCTTCTCCCGACCTCGGTTTTAATTAGTAAATTTTTAATTGATCTTGTTGGAGAAGATAGATAAAGCTTAATGCAAATTCCATTTATTTATTTATGCAGAAAGACCAATGAATGTTCATTGAACATCGTAAACAGAAATATTTCATGTTATTGTTCCTACTTATTGTATGTGAGTTATAACAAACTACACAATGAATGCGATAATCTATATACATAAAAGACTACTTTTGAAAACGTATGTCCGGGGTAATCTTCCAAACTACTGGACCGATTTTAACCATTTTTTCACCGTTGATAGCTACAGTAACAGGGAGCAGGATAAGCTATAATTTATTTCTAAAAAGCCTAATTTAAAAAAGTTATTATGGAAAACAGTTAATTTTATGTCATTTCCCCATTAAATGATAAAATTTTCAACCCATTGTTGCAAAACTTTGGTGCCATGCAGCAACAATATTGATTGTAATCATATTGAAAATTTTGAACCAAGGCTTCTCTGGAGTAAGTATGGAATTTATTGCCTTCTAAGAATTTTTATATTTATCTGAGCCAACAATCGCTAACGGGTGAAATTAAAAAAAATTGATTTTGGCAATAGTTAGAGAATAGAAAGTGTTTATAGTCAAAAAAATTTCTAAATTAGGTACATAAGATGTTTTCACCTCACCAATGTTGTCACGAGGATAGAAACTAATAATGGGACTTATTTAACGAGCAATATTTCTGTACCTCAGAACCAGACTAACGTAAGTCCATTTTCGTCATTTTTCGGTAGAGGGGAAAAACGATTGTCGAATACATCGTTCTTCCCCTCTACTGAAAAATGACGAAAATGGACTTACGTTAGTCTGGTTCTGAGGTACAGATTTGGAAATGGTTAATTTCAGTGCGATTGATACTGTAAATATATATTTATTTTAATATACCAAGCTTATAACATTTCCTATTTACTCAAACATTATTTGTAGCTTGCTATTTTTTTTAGCTTGCATTATTTTTTTATAGTTTATCCATAACATAGCCATTGTTTACAGAAGTAGCCATTATGTTTATAGATATGCACTTTAGTGTTGGGAAATTTATGAATGAGTTTCACTAAACCACCCTACACAGAAACCCGAGCAGGGCCGGGTACCCGGCTAGTGAGTTATAACTAATTATTTGTATAAGAACGAGGTGTATATAGGAGTGGGATGAGAAGAGGCGGTTGCAAAATCTTTTTTGTGACAGTGGTTGTTAAAGCAATTTTAATATTTTACGGAATCTTAACGCCTGTAAAATGTTCAAAACGTGTTTTCATACTATTGTATTTTTTTACTCCAGAGTAACCAAATTATATAAATGGTCTACTTAAAATTATATATATGAAAAAAGATAGACTTTCCCATAAGGAAAGACTTTGCAGATTCAATCAAGAAAGATAGCCTCTTGTATAGCTGTAACAATAACAATAAAAATGTAGCTTACATAGCTTTTTCTTTATCATTAAAAACAAATTAAATAATGTAATGAGTGGAAACTTATAAAGGTAACAATATGTACTCATGCGTTATAACGAGTTAAAAAAGAAATAATTAAATAATGATGCCATTTATAAATAAAATAAATGTAAATAAATACGAGTTTATATATTTCTAGTTTCAATCTTCAAGAACGTCAGAAATACATTGTAATATCAAAGATTTCGATAGTTATTTTAACCGAAAGAAAGTCTATTGTCCAAAAGCAATATTTTAAGAAAACAAGTCACTCTTACGAAAATTTCTTTTTTAATTACAAATTTTGCTTTCATTTCTAATAAAAAGGGTCCCAAAATTTTCTTTAATATCTAAAAGTTAGTACAAGAAAAATGCCTTAAGTGGAAAAAAAATCCAACAAAATCTCAAATTCCAGGAGATAAAAAACAGGAGTTTACACTTGACAAGTTACTTCATAATTGGAGTAGTTAACTGTTTTAAACCTATAGTTTATTGACTATTACAACTTGAAAGTTTGAAATCCGATATCAAAGAAAGTAAAAATTTGTTTTCTAAATGAATTGAAGATGATTGGGTAGTCCAACAGCTACGAAGGACTGCTATGGAACTTGGTACCCGTCAGATCTGAGCTCCATTTCTACCGAGCTTGGCTCCTTTTTCATATTTATGTTTTGTTATATTTACTATTTCTCAATAAGTGTGATATGTGTCTCTTACGGTTGAGCATTAACTTTCAAAATCTACAAGTTGTTTCGTCACTGCTATATTAATAGAGCAATAATATTAGCTATAATTCATGCAACAAATTACAAAAAGTTGACTCTGGATTTCCCGCAAGTTATGCATGAAAATAAATTTAACTTTAATTGATAAACTTATTTAAAAGAAATATAACTGAGGCAAGAGTGAGTACCTTTGTGTCAAACGTAAAGATTAAAAAATGCTCTTGTTGTTGTTGTTTCTACTCTCCTACCTAGTTCGACAGAGTCAGACCAGATCAACGAATCCGTTGACATTAATGAAATCCAATACCAAAAGGGGAGTAGCATGGATATCCTCCCAGTTCAAACCCAAACAGTCCAAGATATGTTGAGGTGAAGCCTGGTCATGGTGGCACTTAGGGCAGAGAGGATATGTCTTACTGCCCTCAGAATATTTAAGGCCTTTATGTCCACTGCAAGTCGGACAGGCAAGTGTTGGACTGCCTGTCGCATGGGAGAGATAGAGAGAGTCCCGGTTTTTTTTCCTTTGTACCAGTGATGTGGGGGGGGGGGGGGGTTGGAATTAACCACTTCTCCTTATTTTGGCCCTTTTTCCTCGAAAACAACTCAAAAGATATAAAAAAGATGAATCAGTTGACAAAAATGTTCTTACTACTGTTTAGTTAATATTTTAAGATCTATGACACAATATTAGTGAAATTGTAGAGTTTGATTGTTTCGCACGTGCCGGTGGAATGGCCCAAAACTGTTGTAACCAATGGGTACTTTAAAAAAACCCACAAAGAAACTAAATGTCTTTGATAATATTCAAATTAAACGAAAATGGTCAATACAAAGTAGTTTTTATAGAATAGAAATAAATGAATTAACGTGGAAACAAAACTTCTTTGATAGTTTTCAAAATAAACTAAATAGCAAC